>ML785857.1:419682-446059 GCA_009831015.1 Picea engelmannii
GATGTGGGTTTGGAGCTGGAGTTGGCATTTGAAGATGAGGGTGACGTCGGTTTGGAGTTGGAGTTACTGATTTGGCATCTTGTCGCCCTTCAGGTAGACACATACATTCTACCACTCATGCCATCTTTGCTTGCATTAAAAAACAGTTCCCTAAAAGCTATAATAAGTTAACTTTTAAAAGTCCGTCTAATGTTGAAATTGGACTTTACATGTACATGTATTATAACTCAATAAAAATAGTTTTATTATTATTAGAGTTGAACTATTTTCAACAAACATTTTAGAGTCTAATATAGATTTTATTCATAATTTTTTTTTTATAGATTTTAATTGTAATTGTTACCGGTTGATGTTAAAAAGAGACCAAAAATCTCTGGTTTTGAAGTGAAAGCTCTCCTTAACTACATCTCAGTGAGAATCATAAACTCTAGGAAGGAATGGAAGTCAGTGTTCAGAAGGACATTAAACTATAAGTGGTTTTCCTTATTTCTATATCTTTATAATTTATTTCTATTGAAAAAATTTATAATTTTATTATATAAAAACGGATTACATTTCATAAATGCTATTACAACATTTCAAGTAAGGATTTTATAATATAGAAAAAAAAACTTGTCATTTTTTTGTTTTAGCTAAAACAAATCGAGCCTCCTTAAAGTTCTTCAGTATGCCCCTAAAGCAAGAGTTTTCAAAAAAATTAAATGTATCAGAAGCCCCATAGTTCTGGTCTCAACCTATGATCCTCCATTTACATTCTCTACATTTCATCTCAAAGTTTAGAAACAGGCTATAAGTCTGACAATTAAACACATAAACATTAAATACAGTGATCCAAAAATATCAGCGTCTATCACTGACTCCTAACTAAGATCTTCAATCATATTTATAAACAAGGAGTATGCTCTGATTCCTGAAAAAGCCCATTAATCTCTTCGATCAACACCCATTACTCAATGGCCATTGCATTCCTTTATACAGCTCATCGACTATCTTGTTTTTTCTCTGTAAACATGTTGGCATACCAAAGGATTCCCTTTTGTTGCCCCATCAAAGTATAACCAATTCCCTGAAGAATTTTGAGGTTCCAGAAGGCTGCCTAAAAGGTCTATGTTTGACATTGTTAAGGCACTATTTCGAGGTCAATATCAAGACTCTTTTAGTGTTGTTTTAGGACTCCTAACATGTATGTTCTTGCTTCCCACTGATGCTTCCTTTTAGGAATGATTTAATGCTCTTTTAATGCCTTTGTTTGGAAGGTTGGTGTAGGAAAGTTTTGTTTTCCATATACATCTTACTTACAACCATTAAAACAAGAAATATACATGTATATCTTTACACTTAAACTGATAAGGAAATATGAAAACCACATAATTTTATACTAAAGGATTTTTGGTCAACATGACCCTGGAAAGATCCCCATGGGGAAAACCAGTTGAAAAGGAAATTTATTATGGAGTCTTAAATTACAATAGCCAACTCGTCTCAAGCTTGGCAACATACTTCCCCTAGAAGAATGAGCCCTTTTTGCCTTGAAGTGCACACCCTTGCCTTGGGATTTGTGCCCTTAACCTTGGCTTCTCTTCTTCCTTGAAAACATCATTGCTTAATTTGATTTGTGCCCTTAACCTTGGCTTAACCTGTCAGAGGCCTGAAAGAGACCCTCTCCAAGATTTTTTGATGTTTGTTAGCTGCGAGAGGAACCTTTCTTCTAATGTAAACCTATCTTAGATGTGAGAAGATTTTGGAAGTCCAGGAAGACCATTAAACAACAAGAAGTCTCTATAAGAGAAGTCGTCTCACCCAAGAATTAATTAAAGGCTCACCCATAAATTAATTAAGTTAATTAAGACTCCCAGATGAGAAGTCGGCCCAGACAGAAGTGACTGGAAAATTATAAATAGGAGATGTCTTGGCTCATTTAGGGACACAACACACTCTCATTCTCTGAGGTAAAAGGTGCGCAAGTCTGAGTAAGGAAGGGTGACGCAATAGCCTAGTCTTGGAGCTATTTTTGTGGTGATATCTCTCTTCTACGCTATCTCTCCTAGAGGGTGTGTTACTTCTATATGGTGCTACTGCAACTAATAAAGCTACTACTACACTCTAGCCTTGTGTTCGATATTGATTCTTCTCTATAAATATCTAAGGAGCTAGTGAATGTTTGGACTGTGTGAAAGGAACTCATCTAAGAAAGGTTGTTGGGTTTTTCCCCCATTTGGGATTTTCCCAGGATAAATCTCTTGTGTACTTTGTGTTGAATTTTCACTATCTTAGGTTCAAGCATGAGGTTTATTTCATTTAGCATGTACTTGAACCATAAAAAAATGAAGCTACACCATACACAAGTGCTGCAATAACCAAGATCACAAGAAGAATTACCATGCAAAAGAACACAAGAAATATCCTAGGAAAACCTTCTACACAAGGGAAGAAAACCCAAAAATCCTTTGCTATATTCTCAAGAGAAGATCCCCCAACCATAAACCGTAATGCACAAAAGAGGGTGCTTCTACAACCTTGAAACTAACGCCCAAGAGAGGTGCACACTTCATCCGTAAATGAACTTGCTGAAATTTCGAAATGTCAAGTGTGAGTGTGTTTCCTCAATGGGAAAATCACCTTTATTTATACAAGACCAAACACAACAATAGGTGTGTCTATTGGCACAACAGGTCCAACCTCAATAACTCAAAAATATAATTAATTATTACAATAAAATTTAATTGTCTTTCACATATGGTGGGGCTGACTTGTACCCTTTACATCATAATTAGGGTTACAAGTAAAGCTTACACTTAGAAAATATAGCAAGGGATCCACACGTCCACCAGTGCTCAACCACTAGGGAAAAATCCACCTGTGCTTAGCCACAGGGATGTCATAATCAATATATCTATGTCTTAATTGAGTCCATAGGAGAATCATCTGGAGTACCATCTCAAGCCTGACCGAGTCCACAGGAGTACAAAGGCAGGAGACCGCATTGACTCAACTCTCACATAGAGGAGAACGATACACCCATCACATGGGCATACCAAAAACTAGGTCACGAATCAACTCAGTCCAAAGGAAAACGATACACCCCATCACATGGGCACACCCAACACTGGGCTCTCTCACAGGTCGACTCAACTCAGTCACAGAGGAAAATGTATCTTGGAGAATGTCACATGAAGCTACAATAATCAACACTCCCTTTCAGCTAGGGAGGCATTCTCCACTAGGCCAAGTCTCTCACGAAAGTACTCGAACTTCATCTTGGAAAGAAATTTGGTGAAGATATATGCAATCTGCTCATGTGTAGGAAGGTACTACACATGTACTGCTTTCCTCTGCACCATGTCTCTTGTATAATGGTATTTGATCTCAATGTGTTTCGATTTATGGTGAAACACATGATTCTAAGAGAGCTTCACAAAGCTTTGGTTATCACAATGAATAACAATGGAATCCATCTCATGATCAAATAAATCTGCAAGGAGCTTGTGAATCCACACTGCTTCGCAGACTGCCACACTCAATGCTATATACTCTACTCCTGTGGTACTCAAAGCCACAGAGCTTTGTTTCATACTGCACCAGGAAACCATGGCAGACCCCAAGGTAAAACAACAACCATATGTGCTCTTCCAGTCCACTGCGCTCCCTTCCCAATCTGCATCAACATATCCCTGCAATCTCATATCCACACCAGAGACATATCTCAGGCCATATCCAACTATGCCTCATAGATATATCAATACATGCTTCACTACTATCCAATGAATCTATTTCGGCTGACTCATAAACTGACAAAGTACATTCACTGCATAGAATATATTAGGTCTAGTGTTAACTAGATACATTAATGATCCAATCATCTGTCGATATAGATGTCGATCAATCTCTCCTGAATCAGTAGAATCCTCGTTCATTTTCTTCAGATCCATCACTATAGGTGTAGGCATGGATTTGCAGTCTGTCATACAAAACTTCTTCAATATATCCACTGTTTAGAAGGGCATTCCACTATAAGTGGTTTTCCTTATTTCTATATTTTTATAATTTATTTTTATGGAAAAAAATTATAATTTTATTATATAAAAAGGGATTACATTTCATAAATTTTACAGTATAGAAAAAAATATGTGTCATGTTTTTGTCTTAGCTAAAAAAAACATATCCTCCTTAAAGTTCTTTAATATGCCCCAAAAGTAAGAGTTCTCAAAAAAATTAAATGTATAAGAAGCCCCATAGTTCAAAAATAGGCTATAATCCTGACATTAAACACAAACATTAAATATAGTCATCCAAAAAATATCAACATCTATCACTCACTCCTAAGTAAGATCTTCAATCATATTTATAAACAAGAAGTATTCTCTGATTCCTAGAATATCCCATTAATCTCTTCGATCAACACCGATTACTCAATGGCCATTGCAGTCCTTTATACAACTCATCGGCTATCTTGTTTTTTCTCTGTAAACATGCTGGCAAGATACAAATGCAAAAAGATATTTTAGAGCATTAATTTCATCTAATATTGGTTGGAGAAGAAATTTGTCCATCTGATATTCCCTATTTATCCATTTGATCACCAACATTGAGTCACCAGAGACTTGAAGATGAGAAGTCCTCTTTTCTGCAGCTAAAATCAAGGCCAACTTTAGCACCATTATCTCAACAAAATTGTTTGTTCCATGTCCCAAGCCATCCCTAAAATTCACAGTATGAGATTCAGATATGTAAATAATTCCACCTTCACCACATACCAAAGGATTCCCTTGTGTTTCCCCATCAAAGTATAACCAACTCCCAAATCTATCTATGACCTCCTCAATAATATGTCTTGGAGCCTTCACAATTTTTTTTTCCAAGGAAAACTTTTGACGATATTGAAGCTGAGTAGGTGATAGAAAATGTGTGATGAACCTATCTTCGAATATGGCTGAATTCCTGGATAACCAAACAACCGAAAGAATAATGACCGGTAGAGTTGTTACACCATCAATATCTTGATTTGTAATCCATATTTCTAGAGCTTCCTCAACCTTGTCCCCTCTCCAAATGATGATGGTAAATATGAAAAAATGTTGTAAAAATGAAGAGGGAAGTATCATTTCTAATATTCAATTTATAAATCTTTTATCATATATATTTTATAACAATTTCACCCAAAGTCAACAATGTGACTAATGAAAGCACCCATTTTGTACCGAAGTCAATGACACAAGGGAAAATGTACAGTGCTTACCCAATTGCTTGTATAATGGAAAAATTGACAAAAGCATAGTGAGCTCACTAAAGAGCCTTCTTCCTTCTAACTTCACCCTCTTTCCTCTGAAGTTCCTTAGATACGATTTGACCAAGAAGTTGAAAGACAATACGTGCATCAATGAAGGGAACAATACCAAGGGATCATATCTTAAGACATCCAATTCCACCTCATGAAAATGAATCCAGAGTGCTTAACACACCTACAAATATATAATCATGATCAACTACAAATATATAAGTAATACTATTCTTTAAACCCGGTTAAATGTTGGTGAAGGTGTTGATGAGGTTCAACCCAAGGATCATGCAATCCTTTGTTACCAAGTAAAATGAAAAAAATGGAAGTTGTACAAGTCTAGAAAGATAAATCTTTGCTAGGTTCAATCTGCCACTAGAGTTGGTGTTATACAAAGTGACATGAAGAGTTATTTTTTTATAAAAGGGAAACCAATCTATCATTTTATGTGGAATTCAACATTTAGTCAATACATTGTGGTGCATGATGTTAGTGTTGCCAAGGTGAACCCATGAGCTACATTGAAAAATATATTCTTACTTGGATGTTACTACCCACATTTTAGTTTCTTCTTTTGCAAGTACRTTTCCTACTCTTATGTTAATTGAGGCTAATTAGAAGTTAATTTAAAAATTGATGTAATCAAGAATTGTAAATCTGATTCTTTTCAAAGGAAAATGTATCATCAACACAACCTGCAAATATCCAAGTTCTCTACAAACTATGGTGCATATGAAGTGTGGAACTATATACTACATAAGGTAATTGGGAAAAATATAGAGATTGCAGAGCCACCAACCTTGTTTATTCCCAAAATAGAGGTTAAGCTCTTAAATTCCATTTTCATTGTAGTGAAAAATAAGCAAAAGATCAAAGTCCATGATATGGTTAAGGATATGTGGATAAAAAATAATTGACATTGGTGCATATTAAAAAATATCAAATCTTAGTTTATATGGGTTGACCTTGCTATATCAAGAATAAGGTCTCGTTGGTGACATCAATTGCATAAAGACATGAGAATGTGGTCAAATGGTTAGTTGTTCATAGCATTTTTTCTATATGTTGGGGTGGATGGGTGACATTTCCATAGCTTAAGAGTAAGTAAGTATTTTCCATGGATTATATAAAAGTGACAATAATCACTTTCATAAAGGTGGGTGTCATTGAGGAGCTTGATAAGATTTATCATTCTTGAAKCATACCCAATACTCCTCTTCACTCTTCACTGTAGAGCCTATCATGTCCCCTTCACCTTTTGGATCTGAGTTTTTCCCCTATCTTTTAACCTTTAAACTTTCAAATATTGAAAAAAATAGGATCCTTACACCACTTGGCCATGAGACTACCCTCTCTGTCAACAAATCCTACACATTCCTATTTGAAACGACATGCAGTGTATGCAAAACCTGGCATAGACATAATTCTTGATTTGGACCTCAAAAATGACAACAAATTATTTGTAGTCTTGACACGATAGGGAAGATGATCCATTTCATTCTTCTCTCATTTATAAGCATTCAAAAGACATTATTTCACTTCCAATAGTTTTGATTCTAGAAGGTCCTCTTGAGTTTGTCTATGGATCAATTCCACCTACCACATATCCTTCTTCTCCCTGATTTATTCAACTTACTACTGAATGATGTCGAACTCATCCCAGAACAAGAGGAAGGTTGAGTGATACATCACCAATAGAGCGATGCACATCAGGTGAAAAAAATGTAGATAACCATCTAAGGTGTTACAGGCTAGTCATATCCCGAGTTACTGGTCACTAGCATACATATTCCTCTTAAGTGCCGCAACCAACAAATTTTTGTCAGTTTGCAGGTTGTATCCTGATTCTGGAAAAATTGAGAGGGGGTATGATTTCCAGCATGAGGATACCCCCTCCTGAAAATGAATCCATAGTTCTTAACACACCTGCAAATATAGAAGTAGGATCACCTGCAAATATATAATCAATACTATTCTTTAAACACAATAAAGTGTTGGTGAAGGTGTTGATGAGGTTCAACAAAGGGATCATGCAATCCTTTGTTACCAAGTAAAATTCAAAGAATGAAAGTTGTAAAAGTATAGAAAGACAAATCTTTGCAAGGTTCAATATGCCACTAGAGTTGGTGTTATACTAAGTGACATGAAGAGTTATTTTTTTATAAAAGGGAAACCAATCTATCATTTTATGGGAAATTCAACATTTAGTCAATACATTTTGGTTCATGATGTTAGTGTTGCCAAGGTGAACCAATGAGCTACAATGAAAAATATATGATTACTTAGATGTTATTACCCACATTTTAGTTTCTTCTTTTTCAAGTAGATTTCCTACTTGTGTTAATTGAGGCTAATTAGAAGTTAATCTCATGGTTTTTCTGCATTATATATATATATAATCTATTTCCCCACTGTATTTTATCTGCTCTTCCTGAAAATTTTCTGTATCCATTTCCCCTTGTGTTTGTATCAATTTCAATGCAACTTAGGTCTCAATACATATTAAAAAGTGGGGATATGTAGATTGAGTAAGTTACACAACTCCATGAATAATTTTGAGGTTCCAAAAGGCTACCTAACAGGTCTGTCTTTGACACTGTTAAGGCAATATTTAAAGGTCAAGATCAAGATTGTTTTAGTGTTGTTTTAGGACTCCTAACAGGTTTTTTCTTGATGCCCATTGATGTTGCCTTTTAGGACTGATTTAATGCTCTTTTAATGCTGTTGTTTGGAAGGTTAGTGTAAGAAAGTTTTTTTGTCCATATACATCTTATTTACATCCATTAAAACAAGAAATACACCTCTAGATATTTACACTTAAATGATGATAAGGAAATATGCAAACCACATAATTTTCTACTCAAGTCTTTTTGGTCAACATGACTATGGAAAAAACCCCATGGGAAAAACCAGTTGAAGAGGAAATTTATTATGGAGTCTTAGATAAATATTACAAAAAAGAAATAGATAGGAGGAACTTGATTACAATATCCAACTCATGTCAATCTTGGCAACAAATTTACCATAGAAGAATGATCCCTCTTTTCCTTGAAGTGCACGCCCTTGCCTTGGGATTTGTGCCCTTAACCTTGGTTTCTCTTCTTCCTTGAAAATGTCCTTTCTATAGTAGCTTATGCAACCTCTTGTGTGCACCCTTTCCAATGCTAAGTGAGCCCTTCATTGTTTGGTAAGTGCACCCTTCCATCTCCTCAAGGAAATGTGTCGTCACTCTAATGGTGCACCCTTCTTCTCCTTGAACAAGTGCACCCAATTTATGACTTAATTAGCTCATAAAGTCACATTGAATTTATAACATAAAGTAAAGTGACTGAGGGTCACTTTCCCCCCTTTAGTGTTAGACACTCAATAACACTAGGGGACCACTTCCAAAAGTACAAAAACTCAACACTCCCTCTTACCAAGGAAAGCGCTCTTCACCACTCCCATCTTGTCTTTGAAGTAGAAATGCTTTCCCCTTGGAAAAAAAATCGTGAGAATGTATGCAATATTCTCATCAGTAGGTATGTAATCAAGATGAAGTTCCCCTCTCTAAACCCAATCACAGATGAAGTGGTATCCGATCTCTATGTGCTTGGACCTATCGTGAAAGATTGGATTCTCATAGAGTTTGATACAAATCTGATTATCACAATGAATCACTATAGGCCTCAACTCATGACCAAATAGACCAACCAATAACTTGCAAAGCCAAATGGACTCACAGCTGGTGTGACTAACGGCCATATACTCTGCCTCAGCAGAACTCAGTGCCACTGACTTCTAGTTCTGGCTAAACCAGGAAACAACTCCTGATCCCAACCTGAAACCACACCCTGAAGTTCTCTTCCTTTCAACTGCACATCCTACCCAATCTGAGTCTGTACAGCTAGCCAACATGACCCCATCACCTCTGACATATTCCAAACTATAATCCAGTGATCCTGCTATGTACCAAAAAACATGTTTTTCTCCTATCCAGTGCACACTCCTAGGCTCCACCATGTACTGGCTAAGAGTGTTCACAACAAAACAAATATTTGGTCTAGTGTTGACCAGATACATCAAAGAACCAATCAAGTGATGATATCTCATGACATCCACCAAATCAGACTCAGAAGCACTAAGCTTCTTCTAGTTGGTGACCATAGGTGTTGACATGGGTCTGCAATTCTCCATCTGAAATATACTTAGAATATCCACTACATACTTCCCCTAACCTAGAAAGATGTGCCCATCCTCCTGCCAAACCTCCATGCCCAATAAATAGTGCATCAATCCTATGTCCTTCATCTCAAACTCTGAAGCAAGACCCCTCTTGCAATCAACTATGAGTTCATCCCCTTTAGTGATAAGAAAGCAAGTCATCAACATATAGGATAAGAATGAGAGTATCCTCTCCACAAACAATGTAGTAGAGATTCAGATCCACCTCACTCTTCTTAAAGCCCATCTACAACAAGTAAGAATCAATCCTGGAATATCAAGCTTGTGGAGCTTGCTTCATACTATACAATTCGTTTTTTAAGAGGCACACGTGGGACTCTCTCCCAAACACCTTGAACCCCTGTGGCTACTCAATGTATACCTCCTCCTCTATAATACCATTCAAAAATACTGTCTTCAACATCCATCTGATGGATCTTCCAACCCATCTCTGCTACAATGGCCATAATACTCCTGATGGAAATATATCTCACAATCAGTGTGAATGTCTCATCATAGTCAATCCCCTCAACCTGAGATAATCCTCTCGCCACAAATCGAGCCTTGGGTTTCTCAATGCTTCCATCTGTAACATACTTAATCGTGTACAACCACTTGGAAGTCACCATTGAATTCCCCTCTAGCCTAGGCACCACCTCTTACACATCATTCTGCATAATGGAATCATACTCCTCCTGCATGGCCTCTTTCTTGACCTACTAGTCTGTTGCCTGCTCAAAAGTAGTGTGCTCAAAATACATGATGCTAGTTACCATGGCCAAGTAAGAACCAAACCTCTTTGGTGCTTTTCTCTCTCTCATCAACCTATGGGGCTCACCAACTAGCTCCTTGGCTCTTGATTCGTTGTTTTTGTTCTAGGTAGGTCACCATGGTGAACACATTGAAAATTGAGGACAAGTTGGAAGGAGAAACTAACTTCCGAGCTTGGAAGGATAATTAGGTGCTTCTTCTGTTGGAATAAAATGATCCGGAGGATTTTGTTGAGAGCATGGTTGCAAGTCCTATTGATCCGCATGAATTGACAACTCACAAGAAGAAGGAAGCGAAGGCCAAATGGGAGTTTCCATAATCTGTGAAGGATCACTTGATTCCTCACATTGTCGAGAATACATATGCCAAGTAAATGTATGATGCTTTGGTAGGTCTATACCAAAATGAGAATACAAGCAGGAAGTTGCATTTGAAGCACCAACTTCAAGTTTTCAAGATGTCTAATGAAGACACAATTTCGAACTATCTTATGATGATTACAAAAATATGAGATAAGCTTACGATCATGGATGTACATGGATATATTTAGTTTTATTAAATTTGAATATTTTGTTTATTTTTTGGTCGTTCATTTTTTTTGGTTTCGGTCTGGTTACTAGTTTTAGGGGTCCATTGGTTTGGTGACTAGTTCAGTTACTAGTTTTCAAGGTCCATTGATTCGATGACTGATCTGATTTTGATAAAAGTGTACCTCGTATAGTAATCTAATGGGAATATGCACCAATGATAGTTAGGAATTCTCCATAAGTGTGTCAAGCATAGATCAATGTGCATAAATATCCAACCAACTCCAAAATAATAGTGCACCATTGAGGAATGTGACATGGGATCATGTTGACCAAGCCATATAATATATAAAATGATCTATGAGAGGTGCACCCTATGAAGATGTGCAAAGGTGGTTATGACCTCCAATTTGAATAACAAAATACCCCTCGCAAAGTTGAATATCCTAGAAGAATCTGTCAAAGTGGTCATATGCACATACACTAATACTATAACTCCTCTAAATAGATGCCAAAAATAGGATGAAGAGGTTAGGGCGCCATCTCCTAGGATCTCAAGCTCATCCATCAAGAGAAAACTATAGAAACATGTGCAAATAGGTCCAAATGGTTGTTATAACCACCTTATGTAAGAGAAAAAACTTGAAAGAATGTGCCAAAGCATAGATCCTTGTCCTAAGGCCACCTCTAATTCATGCATCCTAGGAAAGTGTGCATGAGAAGTAGAATTCCCTCGAATATAAGCAGGAAATGCCCTCAAACTATACATAATCATGTGAAATCATATCAAACCATGGGTAAGAGAACATGTGCATCCTAGGAGAATGTGGAAGGGTCGAGGCCCACCTGCAAACATCATAAACCTCCTCAAATCATGAGCCATAAGTGGAGTGACCTAGAAAAAAATGCAAGCATAGGTTTCCATTCCTCCAAATGTATGAAAAGATGCCAAATAAGAGGAGCACTCCACATCCTCAAGTAACCAAACACTCAAATGGTGCAATATCAATGCCAAACTGCAAATATCCTCATGGGCGTTCACACCATCTGACAAGAATGAGCTCAAGGTTTAGAAATCAAAATAATGAAACAACAATCATAGTGAAAACTTAGAAACTTATGCAAAAAATATACCAAGTAATCAATCCACTAGATCAAGGAGCTATAATTAACCAATAATACTTAAGGAAACCCTTATTTGATGGGTATCCCTTTCCATAATTTTTCCAAGGGTCAATCAGAAGTGTGAACAATGCTATGCAAGACCCTAAAATATCACATGTTCTAGATGCAAGCGTCCAAACCAAGGTTGATGATGCCAACTAGGCCATTTAACCATGGTGTACCCATAATAATCCATCAAAAATAATCTCTCCATGGGGATGTGATGTAGGGGGTAACACCAATAGAACAACTCCCTTCAAACACCTCATAACTCACCACAAAGGTGGTCGACACTGTCATGAGGGAAGTGCCTAGGAGAGTGCTTGAGTAAACCATAATTTCCCCCGAGTCAATAAATTGCCCCATCAACTTGAAAATGTCTGATGTGTGTGATGAAAATCACAAGTATACGGTATACAATATGAGGAGTAACAACAAGTTCATTGAGTGATGGAGTAGGCGGGCATTTTTTGTCGAGCCCACTCAGTATGATTGTACACTCCTTTCAGGGAGGTGTAGTAGATGAGATATAATACCTTTATGAAAGTCCACAAGAAATCGAAGTTAGTGAATGAAACTAGAGGTTATAACAAGCCAGTACCGTTAGTATGTGGGTTACCAATAAGACACTTCATAAGACTATCTTTCATTACAGATAAGATGAAATGAATTGTTATCTATAATCCATGACATAAAAATGGTAGAACGATGACTATCCTGCTTGATTAGTTAGATAGGTAGGAGATCCTAAAGGAGAGTGATTGATGATAGATAGAAATTATGTCTATAATGACAATGATGTGAGGGTGCCAAGGTTGCTTGTAAGTGACAAAAAAAATACATCTAAAATATAGAATAGAAGGGATAAATCCATATGACTAAAAATGAGTATATTGTTATGCAAAAGGAAAATGATAAAAACGAGAGTCACTACTTTGCACAATAGGTAGAGATGGAGGAGCAGGAGGAGATATCTATATCATCATCAATCACTATGATTGTACTAACACAAAGTATGACGATATCCACTGGGAAATTCCTAGGGTTGAGACCTAGTTGGGGAATCCTTGGGGGTGTGCTTGGATGAAATCTAGTGAAGTTGGGCCTAACCTCTAAGTTAGTGGAGAAAAACACATTGATGGACATCCATTTTCTTGATCTATGTGGGGGAACATTTTTGCATTAATACCAAAGTGGATACATCTCTATGGCATCATGTAGGTAGGTTACCATTTCTTGATAGAATTGAAGAATTTGTGCATCCTTGTTGACATATTGACCTTTGTATCTATCAATCATTTGTTTGCTTGATGCTGCATGGATCCAATCACTAATATACACTAAAAGAAAGAGGTGACCGATGTATTACAAGTGGGCTTAAATAAGTTCTCTAAGTTCTCTTTTCTATGAATAATCATCTATCTAAGAGCCAAACATCTCTAATCTGGGAAAAAAAAAATAAGGGACCTGTTGAGCACTCGACACACCCTAAAAAAGCCTATGTCAATTTTCCATTTTTTGGGTACCACTTGATCTTTGCACTATCTGATTCGACTTCATTTTTTGAGAGATGTTTGGATTTGCTTATTATCGTGAATCTCATTAGACTTTCAGGATTGTTGGACTCATAAAACCTCATGACTTACTAAAGCCTTAGTGCCCGAATACAGAATCAAAATCCAAAACACTTCACCCAACACACTCGATTTCGGCATTAGAAGGAATTCAAAGATGGAAAGGAATACTCAGTAAACCTCAGTCGTCGAATGCCTATCTTCATCTGTATCAACAAAAAAAAAAAAAAAATTGCGCCAAAKTTTTGCGTAAGGATATCTCTGATAGTCGATTTCTCTTCGGCATCAGTAAAAGATGAGGGGAATAGTCGTTAACCAAGAAAGAAAAGATATCGTTGATAACCGATACTCAACAYGCTCATCGGAATCRGGGAAAACCTAAAAGGATCACAATGAACATTCTGACCACGCTAAAGAGTTCCCCTGATCGTCGATCCCTGATGCCTTTTGGCATCAGGACTTTTTCAAGGAAGCTAATCCAAAGAAAAACACATGATAGGTTTATCCYCGTTCGTCGACCCCCGATACCTTTTTTAGCATCGGTGAGCCCAGGTTCATTTTAGAACGTACAACTTGAAGAAAKCCTTGACTCCAATTAATACACGTGAATTAGGTCACCAGACTTCAACGCCACGTGTCTTTACTGGATTGTAGAACAATACGGCCTAGTTTCACCTCGAGTCATCCTTGGTTCTCTAGGTCCAAGTCACACCTCCGAGTCATATTTGCAATGAGGACATTATACAATGAGATTGATTAGCATTGGTTCTTTTGCAAGGGACATTAATGAAAACATTCATAGCACATCCCCGCCCCTTGATTCACCCACTGAAAAAACGACACGATGGGATGTTTTAGCATTAGATACAATTATATTTTGGGCATTTAAGGGGATAATTTTTTTTGACAGTAACGAGTAGAGGAATTATATTAATGGTAGCAAAGCCACAGATCAGTTACAAATGGCAGGGCTACACAAAGTTGTTGCCTGCAAAAACTGGAATACAATACTGAAATTTCTAGAGTGACATAACCCCCATATTCATTCAGAGACCTGGAACTAAACTTATTTAGAGCCCTAGCTTCTATACAAAATGATAGGATGCTGAGGACCACTACAGACTTGTGCATCTTAGCTCTGAGAGTTAGCTACTTCCCAGAATTTCCCCCCCATTCTAAGTTTAACTTGGACATCTTGTCCTCTAGATCCCCAATTCTGTCTTCAAATTTCTCTTGGGGACTTTTCAGTTCTTGATGGAGCTTATCTAATTCCTCTGTGAAACCGATTTTGACAAAGGATAAGTCCTGCTCCAGCTGTTCCATTCTTCTCCCGGCTTCTGAGTCAAGATTCTCCAGAAAATTGAGCTGGAACTGGAGCGTGTTCTTCAGCTTCTCCAGCTTGTCATCCAGTTGCTTGAGACGCTCCTCTACTGAGAGGGTTCGACTGGAGCTCGCTGCCATTTCCTCTTCTCCTGAATGTGTTTTCTTGATACACCTCCTTCTGCTCTGGGCATGCATGAACTTGAACTGCTCGTGGGCTGGGGGCGAGACCGGATTTATGCGTAGTTGTCCTCCTGTAATCATGCTCTCTGTTGTGCAGGCCCCGAGAGGTATGGGCGCGGGGTCACAATCTTCCCTTGGTAGATGGGTTGGTCGCTTGGTCGCCTGCTTTTGGATTCCCTCAATCTCGCGTACATTCATGAATTCTGACGCGGTCACTTCTTGTCCCATCCTTGCTCCCGATTTTGAATATTTACTGGGCATGGGGATGACTCACGGGAGCTCCACCGTGGACTGGTGCTCATTGACCAGTGTATGTATTGTAGCCAGATCGACTCCTCTATTGGCTTCTTTGTCTGCATTTTGGTTTAACGCCCTTAGAACATGAAAAATTTGAAACGAGTCCATGCCCCTTAACAGCAGGCGGATTCTGGCTAAAAGGTTGTTAAGCTTTGCGTTTTGGGTTTCTTTTGAGAGCACGATGGCTCGGATCAGCAATCGAGAGTGCCCAATGATTACTAAGTCCGAGATGCCAATGTTTTGAGTGTGGCACATCCCTTTCCAGAGCGCCATTGCCTCTGCATGATTATTGGAGGCTATGCCCAGGCCAATCGCATAACGCAACAAAATTTCTGCATTTGGCTTTTCAATAATACCTCCTCCACCTTCTTGACCTGGGTTTCCTTTTGAGGCCCCGTCGAAAGAAAGTATATAGCCATTCCTTTCTCTTTTCCATTTGGCGAAGTCGTCTGTTCCTTTCCTAAGCTCCCAATGTGCCTGGATAGTGAGGGGGGATTTGTCCCCAATTTCTTTTTGGAGTTGGAATTGATCACACCAGTGCTCTTCTTACTCATCCATCTTCCTACTTTGTGTTGTGGGTGTTTGGGTACTAGCCCATTCACTAAAGAGAGATCTGATCCTGGTGATCACTTGGGGGGCCTTCCTTTCTTTTTCTCGGAAAATTTTGCTATTTCTCTCCAACCATAGTCCCCAAAGGATGAATCTGGGGAGAGCTTGCCAGAGTCTTGAGGCCTCACTTTGCTTCTTTTGATGGAATGAGAAGAGGGTAGGCCAATCAAGGAGAAGGGAAGGGATATCTTGAGGAAGGGGAAGAGCGATTTGCAAGCCTACTACCATAGTCCAAACTTCTTTTGAGAAGGTACATAAAAGGAGAAGGTGGGTGGAAGTTTCTTCAGCTTGGCGACATAGGGGGCATCTGAAAGGGCCAGCCCAACCTTTCTTTTGAAGGTTTTCTCCGGTCTGGATACTGTCATGACCAAGAGTCCAAAGAAACAAGTCGATCTTGGGGATGGTTTTAGTATTCCAGATAGATTTCCAAATTGCTGGGTTGGGGGGGACATGTGGAAGGCTTAGCAAGGTAGAATACCCCAGCGAGGTTGAATAATGCTTTGCTTCTTTTCCCCAACCTCTCTTGTCTCTCGCTCTTTTCCTTAGTGGGGATTTCCCCTGCAAGCTTAACTTAAGAGAGCCCCAATCGGACTCTAAGTCCAAAGGCAGGTTGCTCACTGCCCAGCCTTGCCACTGTTTGTGCCTTCCTATCCCCCAGGTAGAAGTGTCGAAAAGTGTCCTCAGATTTTTCTCATCCATCCAGTCTTTCAATCGCTGGAGATTCTGGTTCAACTCCATAGGAGGGCCGTCGAGAATGGAGTCTTCCCAGGTTTTGATTTGTTTCCCATTCCCCGGCACCCAAGTCAAGTGGGAAGTGAATTGATCGATGACCTTCCTGCATAGAGTGAAAATTAGGGATCCCATTTGCTCACTTGACAGATGTTCCACGCATCTTCTCCTTGGGCCTCTGAAATATTTTTTCCACAAGGCTTCCTTACACCACGCTGTTTTGCCACTGATTATGTGCCATAAAAGTTTTGCTCCAAGGGCAAGGTTCTGTACTTTAGCATTTTTGAGACTTAGTCGTCCCTCCATCAGAGGTTTCGAAACTTTATCCCAACTTATGAGATGGGCTCTTTTGCTGGTCTGCTTGCCCCCTTCCCATAAGAACCGCCTTTGCAAAGCTTCCAATTGATTGATTATGGTACCAGGAGCTAAAAGAAGAGAATTTTGATAAATGGGCACACTTGCTAGGACAGATTTGATTAGAACGATTATGCCTGCTAAACTTAGCCAGTTAGCGCCCCAAGAGGAAATTATGTTCTTGAGTTTGTCCAGAAGGTGGCTCCAACTGGAAGTCCTTGGATTCGTCTTGGAGATAGGAACGCCCAAGTAGGTGAACGTTTCCCAAATTGTGTGCCCTTCCATGCCCAAAATTCTGGAAATGTCCCTCATCTCAATGGGAGTGATATTCCAACTGTATATTTTACTTTTTGCATGGCTGATCTCACTTCCCGACACAGCAGTATAGGCGTCCATCTCCTCTTTGAATCTTTTTGCTACTAGACAGCTTGCCCCTCCCAAGAGCAATGTTTCGTCTGCGAATTGTGCGTGATTGATTTCTTTCACACCTTGGGCTATCTGAAGACCTTTGAGGCTACTGCTGATTATGGCATTCTCTAGTTGGTAGCTCAGGACTGAATCTTGAAGTGCGTAAAGCAAGGGCAATAGGGGGCATCCCTGGCGCAGCCCTCTGGATGCCTTGAAAAAACTAGTTACTCTCCCATTTACCATGGGGGCTATCCAGGGCGAATCAATACAAGCTCTTATCCAATTCACAAAGGTGTCATCAAATCCAAATTTCTTCATTACAGCAAAGAGGAAATTGTGATTAACTCTGTCAAAAGCATTTTCCAGATCGAGTTTGATGATCATACCTTTGTCCTTCCTTCCTAGGCTTGAGTGAAGAGCTTCTTGGACGAGGATTATATTGTCTGCAATTTGCCTGCCTTTAATGAATCCTCCTTGGTTCTCTGGCACGATGGAAGGGAGGATGTTCTTTAGACTGTTTGCTATTACCTTTGTGAGAATTTTGTAGCTCGTATTACACAGGGAAATAGGCCTGAATCGACTGAAGTTAAGCACTCCTTTCTCCTTGGGGATGAGAGCCAGGAAGGCTGATTTGGTACCGCCTCCCAACTTATTGCTTGCCTATGATTTCTTTATCATTTTAGTGAGGTCAGACTTTATGATTTCCCAGCAGTGCTGAAAAAACCTTGCTATAAATCCATCCGGACCCAGGGCTTTGTCCGGGTGCATTTGATCAAGTGCCTCTTTGATTTCTTGTTGCGTGACTTCCTCCAGGAGTTTGCAATTGACATCATCTTTTATGAGTGTTGGGACAACTGAGAGTGGGTATGCTTGAGGGTTTATACTTGCTCTTTCATTTTCTGTATAAAGGTTTTTGAAGGTCTCGAAGGCTGCCTTTCTGATGTCCTCCGGTTCAGAAATTGTAGTGTTTTGGACTTGGATTTGAGTCACAGCCTTAAAGAGCTTCCTTGCTTCCGCTTGTTTGTGGAAGTAAGTTGTATTCCTGTCCCCTTCTTGTAGCCAAAGGCTTCGAGATTTCTGCCTCCAGTAGCTTTCCTCCTCTCTGCATGATTTGTGCCATTGGTTTTGTAGTTGCTCTTCCATGATAATGTCCTACTGAGTGATTTCCTTACTTTCCAAAGCAAGCTGGTGGTTTTCTAGCTGTCTTTGGCTCTCTAGGCATAGGGCTGTGGGATCAATTTTGTTTTTTGCCCAAGATTTTAGTTCAGCTTTGAGGCACCTCATCTTTTCTTCCCAGACATGAAAGGCAGATCCATTGATTTTGGTGGTCCAAACTTTGGAGACTTTGCTTCGGAAGTCCTTGTCTTGTATCCAAGCAGGATTAAAGTGGAAAGGGATAGGCCCTTGGCTTTGCTCTTTCTTGATTTCTAGCGTGATTGGCTTGTGATCAGAGGTACCATTAGGGAGGATTTATGAAGTGGTTGTGAGTCCTAATGTCAGGAAAGAACTCTGCACTAAAAATCTGTCCAGACGGGCTGCTATGTGTCCTGGGCCTACCCTTTTGTTGGTCCAGGTGTAGCGCCCTCTTGAGGGTTTTATGTCCATCAAATCCCATGTGGCGATCAGGTCCTCCACCCACTCTTGGGATGGGTCCCTTACAATGGACCCGCCTCATTTTTCTTCTGCTGCTAGGGTTACATTTAAGTCACCCCCTAAGATTATATTTTCTAAATCATTCTCAATTAGATAGTCTTGAATAGAATGCCAGCAAATTCTTTTTTCATCAATATGCTGAGGGACATAGACATTAAAGAGACTTACAATTTGTCCAGATTCCTTGTGGAGTAGTTGGGTGCATATCCAGTGCATGCGAAGGTCGGAATTGATTAGATCTAATTTGGAGGCATTCCACGTGGTGCAGAGCCCTCCTGAAGCGCCCCTGGCATTGTCAACTACACCTTGGCTGCTTCATCATGCATTTTTTAAGACTTTTAATGAGTCTTGTTGACTCATTTTGGTTTCTTGGATGAGTAGGACATTCATTCTTGTTGTTTTGATTAAATCCATGATAGTGTCTTCTTTCTTCTTGCTGCCGAGACCCCTACAGTTCCAGGATGTGAATTTCATTGGTTATTTTTCGAAGGGGGGCGACCTCCTTGGGAGACCTTTGCCTGATTCCTTGTTTGCCTTACATCGATTATCTGCTCGAGGGTTGGTTGGGTGCCTTTGAGGATGTCTTTGTACGTTTATTTTTCTCTTTCCGCCTTTTTGGACTTCCTCCCTCTGCCAGGCCATTTTGGGGTGTCCCAAGCTTCACTTGTCCCTTTCGTTTCATTCCCTGATGAGATCTCGCCTTCTTCAGTGCCTTGATCCGCTTCATTCCTCTGCAGTGGGTTTTCTTCTTCCTCAGTGCCTTGAATCCCCCCACTCTCCACGCCTCCAGATGCATGTGATGTTCCCTCGATTTCTTTGTTCTGTGTGCCTCTGCCTTCTTCTCCTTGGTCGGTGTTGTTTGAGGGCGTTGTTTCCCTTTCGATTCCCAAATATTTGAAACTGTTTGTGTTGCCCTGGGTCCCTGGAATGCTTTGGGCTGGAATT
The DNA here is from genome assembly GCA_009831015.1 of Picea engelmannii. Classification (NCBI taxonomy): domain Eukaryota; kingdom Viridiplantae; phylum Streptophyta; class Pinopsida; order Pinales; family Pinaceae; genus Picea; species Picea engelmannii. The sequence continues at coordinate 439,695 of ML785857.1, forward strand.
GGATTGTCTTTTCGAGCACCATTGGATTTCGCTCTTCCTTTCCGGGGTTGTTGCCATCCCTCCTCCCTTTCTTTCTCCTGCAAGGCCTTGGGGCAGTTCCTCTGGAAGTGACCGTAATCATGACATCCTCTACATTTAAACGTTAGTTGTTCATAGTCTAGTTTTTGCAGGTGTTGCCATTCCCCCACCTTCAGTTTCACTGCTTCCGGCAACCCTACTTACAGGTCAACCTCAACGCAGATTCTGGCACAAGAATATTGGTCTTTTGGATCTGCTTTATCAATATAGTGGCCGAGCCCATTCCCGATTGCTTGCAATGACGTGGAGTTCCAACAGTGGATTGGGAGGTTTGGGAGCCTGACCCAAACCGGAACGTCCTTTGGTATTTCCAAGGCTGGGTCGAAGTTTGGAGTCCAGCGATTCAGGTAGAGCCCTTGAGCTCCCATGAAGTATGGCCCGTTCCTGAAGATTAGGTAATGGTCCTCCTGGGAAATGAACTCGAAGATGTAGAAGCCCTTTCCAACGGCGTAGCAGGTCACACTGTTCTTTATTAACGGTCTCCAGTTTCTTTGTATCCAATTATCGGTTGTTATGGTGGAGGGCCAAAGCCCCATGAACTGGCCTACTAGTCCTCGCTCTAACAGAGAGATTGCTACTTTCATTGGTTGTTCCAGGGGTAGACTGATTTCTGGAATGTCCTCCAATCGCCTTACAAAGCTCGAGGGTTCTCCAGAGGGAGCCTTCTTCGAATAGGCTGTGATCAGTTTACTAAAGGTTGCAGAGGGGGAGGGAGGGGGCGGCAGCTCCCCTCCATCCTGACTTGCCATGGAAGCGGCCGAACCCTGTCAGCTCAACCCTAGATTCCTCGGCGCGTCAAACCCTTTTTCGATGTTGAGCACCCACTGTTCCCTTCATGGATCAGGTCATTGTTATTGCATGCGGCTTTGTTCATGGCATTTAAGGGGATAATTAATATCAAATCCCGCATCAATTGCTACCTCGTGTGTAAATCAAAACAACCATTTAAAATCTCTAATATACCAACGATGAATTTAAGTTACAGAGATTCGGCGACATATTTGTTTAAATTTCACTCATCACCTGAATTGAATGGATGATGCGACATGTTAAGTTCTTCACTGGTTTAAATTCTCTTGAGTCATTGTAAGAAGAATCATTCTGCGAGCAAGGAAATTCAGAGCATAAGGAGAAGTGAGACGAGTAATTCGAAAGCTGCAGAGATCCCGTGAGTATCAAATAACCATGTTTAGCAAGCTTTACAGGAACAATGCCTCTAAGAAATCCAACTACTAGATGATCACCGAGGGCGTCGAAGATGAAAGAACCATAGTTAGGAGAAGGCTCCTCTCTGGGGGTCGCAAATCAATTAGAATACACTCCAAGATCAAAATCTGTCATTAAAACAATGACAAAGAAGATTTTCACTCAGCCTCTGGCCTTTGGAGATAAAGAGGCAAGCACCAAGTCCAAGGCAACACTCCCACCTTGGGGATGACTCCTTAAAAAGATCAAACAGGAAGAATACCTGAAATATATCCCACACAACGACCCATATGTGAGGGCGCTTGACGACGAGGTGTTTCTGAATATCCAACGGTCGTGCATGTACATGGTAGCAAGAAAAAATTCCATCTTTCACTGTATAGAACTTCTGAAGTGGCTCATCGACCACACAGACACACAAGAAGTGTTTGATCAATTATGACAATGGTGGTTGTGTCGGAGTGTTCTTAAAAATCAAAGTATAGAAGTATTACAATCTTAGAGACCCTGAGGAGCAACTGAACACAGATTTTATCATAAAATTTTATGAGCGCCACGACACCAGCCGGGTGATGGCCTCATGGTGGAGGGAAGACAATAAATACACCAATTGGAGCACCGAATGGTACCAGATGACCAACTTAAAGGAGCCATACATCTACTTGATGACTCTCATCTTTCGATTATATGGAGAGAAGGACTGGTCCAGATTTTCAAAGGCATGGATGCCCTTAGCTTACATAATGGCAATTTTAGGGAGCGAATTCAACTGGGGAGCCATCATTTCTAAGAAACTGAGCATCTGCATACAACAGGATTAGATGCCAAAGTCAAGAGAGACACCAACCTTCTACATGGCTTCATATTTACTTGATTTCATGCGCACCAAAAACATTTTCACCGGCATAAACCTGAGCTAGCATGTTGCAGAGCTCTTGGTGCATGTATAATTAAGCATCCTATGGGAGAACAGGTAAAAGAAATCTTACTCCCTCATCTGCAATGAATTCATCGCACCTATTTATTTCATTCTTTTTAAGAAATAATACCTGATACTATCAGTTGTGGCCAAAAATATGATATCAAAGGTGGGCCACTAGTATTTGGACGAGTGTGACACCTACATCAGGGTGTTCAGGGCCACCAGAGCACCACATCTCCTACCAATGCATGCCCCTGACCATCTCATAGTGGGAGAGATATGTTACCAGACCATCCTGCAAGGTTACAATGCCACCCTGGTCAAGGACAGGAAGTGAGCATTCATACCTTATGGTTTCCATGTAGGTTTCTACATGGTGAAGGACACGACTCAAGCCAAACAAAAAGGGATAAGGAAACTAGATTTTAGATTTCAGACATGCCAATTCCACAAGCATGATCCAAAGGGTCTGCTATTGAAACATGCTTCGTAAGTGTCATCCTGCTTTCCATACGCCCATGACAAATTTGAAGATGAAATCTTCATAGAAAATGCCCAAGACTGGGACGAGGTGGTGGGAAGGATGGATGACCCCAAAATGACCAGGTTCAGAGCCATGAGCCTGGATGAATATATGAAAACCATAGAGAAATTGATTCAAGAGGCCCTTAGAGACAGGGAAGAGATGATAGAAATTGAAGCAACAGAGGTTCCCCTGGTAGGTCCGGTGCAGGATAGAGGTTTCCCTATGATGCAGGATGCATGGGAAATGGGGTTGCTCATGATTAAACATGCACAACGAATAATTGATCAGCTATAAGATGAACCAGACCTCACAAGAATGACGAGGCCCCCTACCGACAACCTAGATGAAAGCCAGACAGGCCCAAGCAACCCTGAACTGATAGACAATGATGAAATCGCTGGGTTAGACAACCCTGTAACTACAATACCACAGGTCGGATCACCAAGGGGTGTTTCAAATCAGTCAAAGACAGTTTAAACAATAGGGATAGTAAGTGCACCAAAGCCCCTCAATGAATTGATAAACATCTATGATGATGAAGACAGCCCAAAGGTATCCCCAATGACCACTGTATAGATCATAGAGGAAAAAAAGCCAAAGAAGGCATCTTCCCCAGCTCTCGACGCTCAAATTTGTGTTCCAAAGAATGAACAAGAATTTGATAGTGTCTTAGACACTAAGCTGTTCGATGCACCATAGATCCAAGTGGATATTTCGAAGGACGAGTCAGGGTCAGGTGAACAAAAGGAAGAAGCTCCACAATAGGAAATCGACCTCTCAATGGTCAATAATAAAGTAAGTATAGAGCCTACCCCTGATGACTCAATTTCAATCAATGCTCCACTTCTCAATGAGAAACAAATAGAAGCCAGACTTTTAGAACACGGGGAGGAAGTTCAAGAACCGAGTCTTGAACAAATATATACCATCGAGAGACTAGGAAATATGCTCACCTGGGGAGGTCAGCAAATCCTCAAACCCATGGATGAATTTGCTGACATACATTCCATTGCTTATGACAGGAAAATAAAAGCTATCGTGGAGAGAACCACCAAGAAGAGGAGGATCACTCTAGATTTCTCCATCCTCATCACCATAGAGGAAAATATGATAAACACAGAGTATACCAAAACATCTGAACTTATCGGTGCAAGGATGGAAATCACAGATGCCACCCTGGACAGAGTAAAAATGGATGAAGAGGATTTGGCTATTGTTCTGAAAGAATTGAAACATTTGCACCACTTGGATAAGTATTACCAGGACACCACACAGGCCATGATGTTCCTAAGGAGCGAATTCAAGAAGGCCTACATCAAGTTTACAAATGAATGACACCTATTCACTATAAGGATAGACGAGCTTCAAGAAGACACCCTCATGGAACTGGAGATGTGCAAGGATATGGAGAGGTGGTATGAAAAAGCACACCAAGCCATATAAATGATTGACAATATCAGTGTGGTGCAACAAGGCTGAGACGCCGAAGAGAACAACATCCAGGTACTAAACGAAAGAAACATCGACCACATAAGGAAATCGACTGAGTATTGGGTAAAAATGGCTCAAGAACCTCATAAGGAAATCCAAGAGAAATTGGTCGAATGTGAGAAAATCTAGACCAATATGAACCGAGAAATGAGAGACATCGACCTCCCCGAATTTGGCACACCCGATGACTTTGTCAACTTGCATGACATAGTCAAATCACATGCCAAACAAGACTCATCATGGGTTGAGGAAATAATGAAGGTAGCCAAAATGGTGCCAGTGTAGGTGCAACAGTTCATGGAGCACCCAATCAAATCTTGAGCTATGTTGCAGTAGTTAAGGGCCAGAATAGTCAAGTATCGGGCACAGGCAATAGAGATATGATAGATCATGTTGGCCCCAATGGAACAACATAAATTCCCGTATGCTAACACATGCGAGGATCTCTTCATCAAGTGGCCAGAGTACAAGAGGAGTCATCCAATCAAGTGAGATCATTTGATGACTCTTTGAAGACTGATGGAAGAAAACGCCAAGTGGAAATTTTTTTTTTACTTAGCTGCACTTTAATAGTTATTTTTAGTTAATAGTATGTTATAAATAGGAGATTTGAACTATTAGAAAAGGGTCGATGGTTGTTGCAAAGACCCTCATTTTGGATTTTGTAAAGAAATATTTCAGAGCTGCCTTAATTGAGAGTCTTGTTTAGGACCAAATACAAGTTTGTATTTTACATCAGAAGTGTGTATGATTGGATGTGGAGAAGAATTATTTATGATTTCATTTCATGAATGGATGTTGTAACAAGAAAGAGCTTCTAAAACTATTGATAAGTTATCTGATGCAATTGTTTATAGTTCTTATCTTTAATGATGAAAAGTAAATCGTTGTGTTATGATGTGATGGATGATAGAGCTAAGAGAATTATTTTTCTTGCCATCATTTTTCGCATGCATGTTTTCTTTTTGATAAATTGTATCTCATTCAAATTGGAATACCAGTAGGTCAATGTATTAGTACTAGGCTTATGGTAGAAAATCATTGCCTACATGCTAGAGTAAAAGGGTTATCCCAAGCTCAACCTTCTCTAGTAGTTAAGTTTCCTCACTTTTATTACCTAGTTGGTTTATACCGGCTTTTATCTTATATCAGTCCCACCTATAGGAGAAAATACAAAAAAGAGAATGTCTGAACTGAAGGAGAAGCCTTCACAAGAAAACGTAAATCTCATCGATTAATTGGTCGAATCGCAAGATTTGGAGAACCATTCCACCATTAAATGCTGCAAAGTCTAATTAGGCCTTGGTGGCGGGTTTGGTTCCTGTTGTTGAGTTAAAGAGATTTAGGACCCCTCAACAGGACCGTCCTAGGAAATCATTGTATAAACATAGTATCTCTATCTAATCGTATATATCTCTATCTATCTTGATATCATATAAATGAGAGAATTGACATATGATGTAGGAGCATCACCATCAACATTCAATAAGGTCGAGTGGAGGAAAACTCAACATCAAGCACATGCATTCAAAATGTTTTGGATTCCAAGGAGAGCGCACCACTTTAATGTTTTGAAAGTATTGTAATTAAAATCCCATAAGAGTTTGAGGCAAGAGCCATTGTAAGCAATCCAGAAGATTGTAATTTCTTTAATGCCTAAAGGATTATACAGATTTAGAGCATCGATTCATATCTATATTGTAAATGCTAATTTATTTGCAATAATCTTAGTGATAGAATGCTTTAATTATGATGTGAAAGCACTAGAGTAGTCAGTAGTAAGGCTCAAGAAACCCCTCCATGTATAAATGTATGTAATCTATGCCCAAAAGAGGCTGCTGAGAGTTGTTTTTATAACTGCGGAGAGTTGTTGTTATTACTGCTGAAGATCATTGTGATTTCTATTGAGAAAGAGAAGCTGAAGAGATGTTGGAACTCTTGTAAATGTTTTGCTGAAGGAATATAATAGAGGATATTTGCTTCACATGTCCGAGTTTTCTTACCTATGAGTTATTTGGGTAATGTTATGCTATCTATGTTTCTATGTTTGTATGCATGTTCATGTATTTCATGGTTGAATGAATGAACCTTTGATGTTCTATAAGTTTCAATTGTTTCTCTTATGAAATCCTGGTGCATGGA
>ML785857.1:458655-488410 GCA_009831015.1 Picea engelmannii
TTGTCACCTCACTAGTGACTTGATTTATTGCACAATCGATGTAATTAAACATTTCCCAGTGTAGTTTTGTGTCTTTGCGCTATAGGTAGTCTCATCCTGGAGTAATTCTCCTCTCCAATTTGTAGTGTGTTAGTAGTTTGTGTGTGTTAAAAATTATGTTAGTTCTTTGTTTCCTTTGTGATGTGTCACCTTAGAGCCTTTGTGCCTCGTGGGTAGACATTCCTACTGTATCTTCCTATCGTTTACACTTGTAGCCACCTCCACTGCCCTGGGGGCAAGTTTTCCTACCCCATTTCTTCTTTTCTAGTTTTTAGTGACAAATCCTTTGGTTCTTTTCTCAAATTTTTAACTTAAAAAAACTTTTCTAGTGACTTGCTTTATTGCATAGTTGATGTAAATGATTGCACTTGTAACATTTCCCATTGTATTTTTGTGTCTTTGCACTATAGGTAGTCTCATCCATGAGTCATTCTCCTCTCCCATTTGTAGTGTATTTGTAGATTGTGTGTGTCAAACCCATTGCTAGTCCCTTGTTTCCTTTGTGTTGTGTCCCCCTAGACCCTTTGTACCTTGTGGGTAAACCTTCCTACTGCATCTTCCTATTGTTGACACTTGTATCCACATCCACTACCTTAGGGGAAATTTTTCCTGCCCCATTTTTCCTTTTCTATTTTTTAGTGACAAATCCTTTGGATATTTTCTCGAATGTTTACCTTAGAAAACTCGGCCTTTTGTGCCTCCTTTCTCACTTTGATTTCATGATGTCCATTTCAACCACTCAATTCTCCTTTTGTCCTCTCATGAACTGGTTGGTGTTTTGGCTTCTCTTTCAACCTTTTGATCCTCCTTTGGCCTTCACCATCTCCTTTTTTATCCTCTCAACCTCCCTTTGTGGTCTCTCGGTCCCCTTTTTGGCCTTTGACCTCCCTCTAGCCTCTTGGCCCTCCCTTTTCTCCTCTTGAAAACCTTCTTGGCCTTGCAATGTGCCTTCAACTCTCGTTACCATTATCCCTTTCTCCTAATAATGTTTTAGTTGGGACACTAACAATGTTATCCAACAAGCCTTAGTTTTGTAGTTAGTAAAATGTAAGGCTCGATTTTCCTCTTTGTTTCTTCTAATCATCACAATTTTCCTCTCCCTTCATCATCCTCTCATTGTATAAAAAAAAAATTCTAGTACACAATACCATAAAATGGATTTTCTTACAATCGTAAATTTTATCTCATTCTATTCCAATTTATTCGTTAAAAAGGGAATAAATAGGGAATATTTGGAATAATTGTTCATTAGTAATATGAATAATAATGGAAAAAATATTTTTATTGAAAGAATGCTAGGTTCGGTAAACTTGAGAAGTCCATTTTGATCATGATCCAAACAAAGAAAGAGTTAAACAATCAAGGAGTACCTTCTACATAAATTGTGGGTCTCTCCCTTCTTCAGATTCACCATCTAATAATACAATTTGATATCTCTTTCTGATATGACTGTGATGAAGGATTCCTTCCCAAATTTGTCAATTCGCTTATTATATACTACTGTTGTATGCCTATTAACAACCTCACTTATATATTTCCTTTGATAATTTGATAGGTGGATTGTAGAACTACTTAGACCTTTTCTATTTTTACTTAGTTTATAACATTGAAACCTTTATATTATCAAAAAAATAATTTAGAGAATAATAAAGAATTACCAAGTTACATACTTGTTCCTATTGGACTCTCACAAATCATGCACTAATAATCAATCACCGCCAATTCATATTGAAACTATTACCTAATTCAAACAGACTATTCTTAGTGAGTTAGCTATCCCACAAGACGAACTTGAGTTTGTTGTCCCAACATTTTTGGTTGTCACTTAGTCTTTTATTATTATTTTCAACAAATTCATGTTGCTTTATTCATCCAATCCATTATCTCGTGGATAATAATTAGATGAGCGAGAAATAACAATGCCATAATCAAGTCAAAATCTCCCCAACTCAATGGTTCTAAATGATCGAGAATTATCTATTGTTATTTTGGTTGGAATACCAAATATGGTGATGATATTCTCCTCTATAAATCAATGATTTGTTGGTTGTCTCTTTGTGGATATTTCCTCCACTGATCTAGTGAAGTAATTGTTGTTGTGATGATCCATTTGAAACCATTTCTAGATTTTTTATGGAACTTCTTGATAATATCCAATCCCCACATCTAAAAAGGTACAATGCAACACTAACATGAGCTCTCAAAGTGTTCTCTGCATAACCAATTGTGTAATACTACCACGAGCTCTAGTGCCTTTGTAGAATCCATAGACCCAAGTATCAAACCATATATATTTTTCCAAACCAATCTATCTTGTACAACACTATAGTTTGGTGCAGTCAACCTCAATTCTCTTCTCTTATGGTACAACAAGTGATTTGGGCAAGACAAATTATGGAAGTAATAAACAATGTCCTTGTACTATTCCTATCATTGTAAATCTTCAAAATTCACCAAGGTCATATCAGCCTAGGTTTACCTCCAAGTTGTATAGCTTCTTCATTTTCTAGTGTCCACAATCTGGCCAATCCTTGAGCCTTCATGTATTTGCCAAGGCTTGAGCTATAAATCATACCCTTGAATCCTTGATATCCAATTTTCTCTATTACCTAGACATTCTCGTTGATAAAGGATATTGTTCACCATTGGAAGAGGGATAAAGCCACAATCCTAGTATGTCCAATATAACTACTAAAATGCTTCAAGGCTTGCACTAAAGCATATGTCTATTTCTCCATGGTAGAATGGTCTATTTCAACTTCTCTAAAGCCCATACTTATAAAGGATATAGGCTGCTCCAAGTTCTCACCGTTCCTTAATTGTAAAGGAACACCAAAAATTCTATCCTTTGGTGCAAAAGAGAAAAATTAAAAATCATTAGAATAATTAGAAGTTACCAACAACAATGTTAACAATTGCATCCTCAATCTCTTGAAAGGATTCCATATTTTTTTTATTCTATATGGACTCAACCCTTCTTTAGCATCGTTGAAAAAGGTTTGGTAATCTCAATGAATCTTAGTATGAACCCCCACTAATGAAGTTGATTTGGCCAAAGAATGATTGCATTGCCTCCTTATTGAAAGGTAATGGTACTTGTTGAATACCTTATGTTCATGTTGGTTCAATTTTAACACCATTGATAAATTGTGATACCATCTTTGGATACAATATGAGAAATCCTATTCTTTCTACATTTTTCAAACACTTGGATTGGAATGAAAAACACATGTACTCCCATCTTTAGAATTTGTGAAATCATCATGATAAATCACAATAATCTTACCCATGATGTCTGCAATGCATAATTCATAGCACTATGAAAATGTGGATATGACATTTAGCAACCCCAATGAAATCCTAAGGTACATGAAATTCCCCCATGGTTGATGTTCCTCTTGCAAAAGCACCCGATTATACCCTGAAAAACCATTCAACATAGACACTATACCTTATCTTGTGACCTTTCATAGCAAATGCTCCATATTTGGAAGTGGATACTATTTTTGAGAGACCACTGATTCAAATTATTGAAGTCAATAGGAAACCTAATTTCACCATTTTTCTTTCTAATTGGCTCCAAGTTGGCCATCCATGATGAATGTCTTGTGGGAGCAATAATTTGGGGCTTGATCATTTTTTGCAATTCCTTAGGTATAAATGGAGCTAGTTTTGGATTTTATGTCTTTTCATTTGTCTAAAGGGTTTGGCCCATAGGATATTGGAATAAATGGAAATTATGTTGATAGGAAAACCCTCCTTAAGAACACCGTGGCATAGGTACACCCTCTAAAGGAGAATTCTATGGTGTCAACACTTTCATTATACACATGCTATAGTGGATGTAGTTAGAAAATCCTGAAACTGATATCTCAACCTTAGAGACATAGTCTGATGACTCATTCCAGGTTGTGTACAATTTATTTGGATACACAAATATAAAATATCCAAAGGTAACACCACTACTTGGTGGAGGAGCCACTCCCGGACAATAGACACCCCCTGTGTGTTCTAGTCCTAAAAAGGCACAGTCTTCTTTTCTAGTGATTAATAGTTTAGTTATGATTAATAGTACATGACAATAATGATTAATAGGGACTAGTGGTGGTATGGAGAATAAAAGTGAATTTCACCAAACTGCAAGTTTTTGGAACCTCTGGTTCATTTAGTAATCGATTCCTTAAGGGCTTAGAATTGGTGCAAAAATGGTTTATATAAATTTACGCCCCTCAAAGTTCATTGGGAAAAGAGAGGAGGATGCAAACCAACATTGGTTCCTATCCAAAGGTGTATGGCATGTAATGGGGATCTCGACTGATAATGCGAAGATACTAGAGTTTCATATGAACTTGTGGTGTCAATGTTACATAAAGTATGTGCAAACCACCCCCTCTAGGACAACTCAAAATTTCAATGAAACACGATTGGCCTTCTAAAGTGTTGTAGAGCTACAAGACATTAAAGAATAAGAAAGGGAAATCACTTGGGAATATGCTCAATGATTAAGAGAAATAATGAGCTAGCTATTGTTCTATCTCCCTTTATAATGTCATGGAGGAATTCTTCTAATGATATGTATTCCCTTGATGCAATAGAAAATAAATACTTTGAGAGAAGCGTTGAGCAGGCAAGAAGGAGGGAAACAATAAGTCTGGGAAGCAAATAAGTGTTGAGCACAAATATTTATGATAGCTTCAAGGATGGCATGAGTGTAGAACTAACTCTCCTTTCTGATAGAGAAACTCCATGAGTTGACTTGTGCTAAAGAAACATGAGAGTAGATATGGTGCATTGGGTGCCAAAAAAAGTGCCATATAGTAGTAGACTGCCCTACATTGTGCATAGTAGTGGGTTGAGTAGAAATAGGGTCGATGAAACCTTGATTGTAGGTTACATTGCAAGTCAAATAATGGTGTGAGATACCTAAGGAATATAGAAAACACCCCTCGTATCGATGCTCAATTTTATTGAAATATACCTTCACCCCAATGGGCTTATGTCATGATTTATACAAGACATCTACACATAATATAGACCATCGTTGGGCTCTGCAAGCCCCAATGGTTGTTGATGTTTTGGTAGATATGGGAGTAAATTTCCTCTAGAACACCTTTCTTATATGAAGAGAAGATTTCAAAAGTCTAGGAATACCATTAAACAACAAGAAGAATACCCAGAAGAGAATTTGGCCCACACAAAAAAGAATAAAGTAAAAATAAGATTCCTAGAGAGGAAGTTGGCCTAGGCAGTTGACTTGAAGACTATAAATAAGGAGGACTTCTAGCTCATTTGGAAACACTCACAATACACTCCCTCACTGAGGAAAAGTTGTGCGAGTCTGAGGAGGAAGAGGAGACACAAAACTAGGGTTTTGGATATTCTTGGTGGCTACTTTATCTTGTGTGCTACATCTTTAATGAGGTGCGCTCCTCTTGTATTGTGTTTTTGCTGCAGCTATGAGCACTAGAGGTGTGATAGACTAGTTATAGGGATTATATATTGCCTATGGCTCTTGAGAGTTGGTGAATGGTTGTAATTTGTGAATGGAATGTGTCTAAGAAAGGTTTCAAGGATTTTACCCCATCTGGGGTTTTCCCAAGATAAATCTCTTGTGTTCTTTTGTCTCTTGTTTATGTTTCTATAAATAAGGATAATACAACATGGTATAAAATTTGGTTACCTTCAGAACAATTTGACCACTAGAAGGAAGATCGTTGCAGCAACACCTTGCAACTGCAATACTTTGTCAAGTTCATTGAGAACTATCCCAAGGTTGTTGGGGACAATTATTTCATAGAGAAGTGCACCCCCTGAAACTCTCATCATGAATTTTGGTGAAGTTTGAAAAATTGAGGTTTTTCAGTGCTAGAGTTTCTACCAGCGAACAATGTCAACCAACATGAGAGTTGAAGATAGATTGGATGGAGCAAATAAATTTATATCCTGGAAGAATCAAGTTATCCTCATTATAGAAGAGAATGAGTTATTGGATCATATCAAGGAGACGTTTTCATAACCCAAAGAAGAAGATGCCAAAGAAAATTTCAAGAAGAATGAGGTCAAGGCCAAAAGGATCTTGACATACTCAATAAAGGATCATCTGATACCTAATGTATCAGAAATGAAGACATTGAAGGAAATGTTCAATGCCCTAACTAGACTTTATTAAAGTAAGAATACCAATCGAAAACTTACTATAAAGCATCAACTTAGAAACGTGACAATGAACAAGTTAGAAACAATAGCCAACTATTTTATGAGGATTGTTAGCAACCATTGGAGATTCAGTAGAAGACGTCGAACTTGTGACTACTACACTCAATGGATTTCCCTCCTCTCTGGATCCATTTATTCAAGAGATTTGCACAAAAAGAAAATTTCCCAAGTTCAACAAGCTATGGGAAGACTTCACCTAAGAGGAATCCAGGTTGATATCCAAATCATAGAAGACTAATGATGATGAAAATAAAATGATTTCTTCCCAAGTGAAGAAGAGAAAGGAAAGCGAAGAAGGAAACACAAAGAAGTCTAAGAAACCACATAACATGAAGCCTTGAAGGATGCGTCAAATATTAGATGCCACAACTGCAAGGAGGGACATTATGCCACACAATGTCCGCTTAAACATGAAAAGGGAAAGAAGAAGTACCATGCAGATGCAACAAATGTTGAAGAGCATAAATCAAAGGATGAAGAGTATGTCTTTTAGCTAGTGGTTCTTCCAAGAACATGATTGGGGAAACTATAGAATACAAATCAAGTGGGACAACAACAACTAAACTCCAGGTTTGCATATTAGGTTTGATATTTTATATTGCTTCAGTTTAAGTAAGTGTTGTAACTGGAATAAAAATGTTTAGAATTCTATTATTGTTATTGCTATTGCTATTTTAATAACACTTAATTATTGTTGCCACGATTACCAGTAAGTAAATTCTCATATTAATAATTCACTTGTTTACAAGATAAATTGATCTCCTCTAGGAGATGTTCTTGGTTGTTGACCTTGTTCCAGGCAGGTTATCTTGCAAATTCCATAGAGGTTACCATGGAGATGTTTTGTTCTTGTTACGAGAAGGTCACAAGTAATAGATCTGAGAAGGGGATATAATGACGGTTACAGGAGACCACATATTATATGATTTCTAACTGAAACATGGAGAAAACTATCCAAACATAGAGTTGTGCACATCCATGTAATGAAGGAGAAGAGAGGGAAGTTAGAACCTTCTAGTAAGAAGGGTACTCATGTGGATACATATTCATTCATATGGATATCGATTGTAAGGAGTAGAAGGATCTGAAGATCACCATACAAATCCCTCTAATTAATTTGATCACTCTTCAGATCACTAGGAAGAATCGGTAGAGCTAGAAGGGCCTACCTAGAATCATTACAATAACTAGGAAGAGACCAACATGGTCCCATGATACTTTGCAGAATGCAAAGGAGATACAAATATATGACATTGATGAGACATATCATGAGGAGGAGAAGATGGCTCCACCAATGGTCAAGAGGGAGGCCCGACCAAGTACCATCTCAGAAGGATCTAGAGTTTAGAGGAATTCATCCCTCAGAATTCAATAGGGAGGAGAATCCTCCCCAAGACAATTCATAGGAGTTTAGACTTTAGATGAGGTCAACACATGTAGAGGGAGTAGATGGCTTCAAAGATTATATAGACTCAGAGGGATTTAAGATTCAGAGGGAGCATGTAGAATCAGAGTGAGTCTGATCTCAGAGAGATTCAATGGCTTAAAGACTTTCATTTAGAAAGTATTCCTCCTCAGACTCATATGGGAGAGAGAGACCTCTTCCAAGACTGACAGACAGGTTCCATGAGTTGAGGAGGCTATATCTAAGCTTCAGATACTTCTAGGAGATATAATACCTCTTGGGAGGATTCCCTTGTTTTAGTGACAAGGAGGAAGTCAATCAAAAGGACCAGGATATAGATTTTTCCTTGGTTTCGAGACCAGAGGGGAAGTTAGTGGTGAATTCCAAGTTTGATCTACAAGATCAAGAATGTTGAAAATGGCATCATAGAGATGTACAAATCTTGATTTGTGGCTCGAGGATTCTCCTAGCAAGAGGGGGAATATTATGATGAGACACTTTCTCCAGTATCCAAAAGAAGAATACATAGAGCAACCACAAGATACATGAGAAGGAGTCTCATGTATGCATATTGAAGGAGGATTTGTACATGCCTAAGTAGACACCCATGGCATGATATGCCAGATCAGATAGTTATTTGATGAGCTTGAGGATGGTTTCCCATTGATCCTATATGTGGATGAGTTACTTATTACAGGGGATGAGAAGCTCGCAGATGTGTGAAAAAGGGAGCTCACTTTAGCATTTGAAATGACGGATCTTGGTCCAATGCATTACTTCTTGGGATTTGAGGTGTGGCAGATATCAAATGAGATTTTCCTTGGACAAGGAAAATGTACTTTTGAGATCCTACAAAGATTCAAGATGATGGAATGTAATTCCATGGCCACACCCATGATGATAAATCTGAAGCTTCTGAGGGATTCATATTTAGATTTGGTGGATCCCTTGATGTACAAACCATTGATTGGATCCTTGATGTACCTGGTTAACACCAGATAGAACATATTCTTTGCAGTGCATGCCTTGATTCGGTACATGGTTGAACCCAGACATATATATTGGATGGAAACAAAGCATATGTTTAGGTACCTACATGGTACAATTGGATATGGATTGAGATATGTATTGGATGGAGATGTGAAGCTGCATGGTTATACAGACTCTGACTAGGAAAGGAGTGCAGTGGATTGGAAGAGCATTTACAAATGTTTCTTAAGTTTGGGATCGAGTATGACCTCATGGTTGAGTAGGACACAGACATTAGTGGCATTCAGTACAACAAAGGTAGAGTATATCATAGCCAGTGTTGCAAGCCATGAAGCAGTGTGGTTTCAAAATTTTCTAGCAGGGTTATTTGATCTAGAGTTGGAGATCAAATACCATTACATCTGAGACATGGTGCAGAGAGGAGACATAGAGATCTAGTACATATCCACGGATGAGAATATAGCGGACATTCTCACCAAGCCTCTATTTAGAGTGAAGTATGAGTATTTCAGAAATAAGCTTAGTGTGATGAAGAGTGTCCACCCTCTTTGATAGGGAGTTACATTTTTTCTTCTCATTCCGGTTAACCCCTTTGAGCAAAGGTTCCCTAGATCATTCATTTGAGGTGACTGTCGGACCCAATGAGAGAAGAAACATCACATGCATAGTCGTGAGGACTATGGGCGTATCTTCGTGATACTGGATGAGACTATAACTATGATTGATGGAATTGTAGTAGTTGTGTGATACTAGTTGATTGTTGCATAGTTATAAAGACATTGACTATGACTATGGATGATGTCATTGTAGTAGTTGTGCGCTACTAGATTATTGTTGCATAGTTACAAAGACTATGACTATGGTTGATGGAATTGTAGTAGTTGTGTGATACTAACTGATTGTTGCATATTTATATAGGCCATGACTATGGTTGATGGAATTGTAGTAGTTGTGTGCTACTAGATGATTGCTTCATAGTCATGGGGATTGCAGATTATGATTATGGATGATGGCATGGTAGTAGCTATGTGCTACTAGTTGATTGTTGCATAATCATAGAGATTGTTGGACTGCATGGTGGTAGCTTATGTAACTACTAGTTGATTCTAGGATGGAGACATTGTGCCTCTTGAAAGTAGATGTGTGCTACTTGGAGTGGTTATGTACCACTGGACAGTAGTGGTGTACTACTATTGACACAATCATGTTCTACTGGATGCCATTGTATTAGCACTGCGCTTCTATATAATTTCCATGGAGACTACCAGTTCACGTTGGGAGTAGTTGAGTTCTAATTGATTGCAGAGGCTGTGACAGATAATTTGAGCTACCAATGGAATTGTGGTAGCTATGTGCTATTAGCTGATTGCATAGTAGTCAATGGACTACTAAATGGAGACATCGTGAAATATACCTCCCTAGCTAAGAGGGAGTGTTGATTTTTTGGTAGTTTCAGAAGGAACTTTCCTCTAGAATCACTTTCTTAGATGAAGAGAAGATTATGGAAGTACATGAAGAAAACTAAACAACAAAAAGAATACCCATAAGAGAAGTCGACCCACATAGAAAATAATAAAGTAAAAATAAGATTCCCAAAGAAGAAGTCATCACAGGAATTTGACTTGAAGACTATAAATAAGGAGGACATCTAGATCATTTGGACACACTCTCTCACTGAGGAAAAGGTGAAAAAGTATAAGGAGGAAGAGGAGACACAAATATGGGGTTTTGGATATTCTTGGTGGCTACTTTATCTTGTGCGCTACCTCTCTAAGGAGGTGCAATCATCTTGTATTGTGTTGTTGATGCAGTTTGAGAGAACTAGAGTTGCGCTAGCCTAGTTCTAGGGTTTATATCTTGTTTGTGGCTCTTGAGAGCTGGTGAATGGTTGAAATTTGTGAACACAACCTGTCTAAGAAAGGTTCTTGGGTTTTTCTCCCATTTTGGGTTTTCCCAGAACAAATCTCTTGTGTTATTTTGTCTCTTGTTTATGCTTCTATTGCTCAGTACATGATATACATATGTTAATGGTAATGAAGTAAAATAACACTGGTAAATCTAATGCTCTGTAAAGAATGAAAATATAATAGTGGTTAGGTTTGATAGAACGTCATTTTGGGTGGAAGAGGTATGACCTAGAATGGGTGCAAGATTCAAAAGAGGTCATGGGGGTGGAAGAAATGGCCTAATAAGATGCTACAAATGTGACACCATTGGACACATATTAAGAAATCTTCCTAACCCTCGTTAGTCACAGTGTGATCACTATTGCATCGTAGGCCATAATTCCAAAGATTGTCCATATTTGATTGCAAAATGAGATGCTCGAAATCAGAGAATAACCAACTTGGTTAATGTTGAGCCTCGATCAGATGATGCCCCATAAACCTTGAATAAACATATAGTGACTTATAGAGGCACAAAGACATGGAACAACTAGTAGAACATGGAGCCCTAATATATCAGGAAAGTAGTTAAAAAGGAACCAGATGTTAACTCTCTGAAGTAGAAGTAATTTTTCAAATCAACATTGGAAATCATGCATGGTATAGGTGGAATTGCCACAAAATATTATGGTAATCACCCTATAATGCCCCCCCAAATCATATCATACCTTCAACATTGGACACTCTTGGATGATGCAGAAGCACTATATGAGTTCCTACAAGTGTTTTCCAAGATATTGAATGACGAAAAACTATCAAAAAAGGTTACACACTACCTTGAAGCAATTGGTGGAGGGGGATGAGGAGATATGTGCCCCTCTACCAAAATTAATATTTTGTTGCATTAAGAAGAAAAGAAAGAAGCACATGTTGTGTATTTAGACTAAATATTGAAATCAATGTATATGATATGAAAGACATCATGCTCAACCTAGGATTCAAGGTGAATACCCGCCTAAGAAATCATGGTAGCGGATGGAGAGCCCACAACTCGTATACCCACCAATTTAGTTGCGATTAGTGAATTAATGTCACATATTCCCATTGGGAGGGGTGGAGAACATAGAGATAAACATTTCAATCATGTAAATTGTAGTCAATTTCTAATTAATTCACATCTTGCATGAAAATGACCTCGAACCAACGTTGTTGGAGATCGAATGGGCATATGACTATGATGCAATCATCAAACTCAAGCATGGAATATGTCCTTTGATAACAATGGTGTTAGGGTGGTGTAACCTATTTATATGTACCAGGGACTCAAGAACACACAACTATTAAACGCAATGGAAGGATCGATGGATGAAAACATCTTCAATGCTAAGGGAGAATCTCAATAGTCTCATAATTTAGGATATTTATGACAATACAACTAGCATGCACAATGATGTAAATCCCAAAATAGATGGCCTTGTAATCTAGTGTAGAATTTGTTCATTTAACTTAGATTCTGAAATGGGGTGGGAGGTCGATGATATTAGAGTCATGAGCTCAATACTCAACATTGCACACAACCATAATTATGGAGGTTTGTTTGATTGGTACTAAGATGCACAACCCACCATTGTTTGATGGGATTGGCTAGCTTAAATAATTTCTTGATCAGGTTGAAGATATCATGCTCCCTCAAGCTGTGGCTGATGGCTATGGAGGTTGTGATGAGAGCAACTTGGTCAAGATGGTGGGCCACCAATAAATAGTCATTTAAGACCTTGAAAGAAGTCAAACTTGCCATGTTCACACATTTTTTCCTTTTCTAGTATAACCTTAGTGATTGAGGGCTAGGGGGATCTCAATCGCTAATTGAAGGATTGGTTGGATGGAGAGCAATTTGTCCCCCACATTTTCCCATAGTTTTTTATTGGAATTGTTGTTGGTACCAGTGTTTTTGCTTGGAATTAATGTTGGTACCACTGTTGTTGCTAGAATTGTGTATCAAGTTGGAACACTACTTCAACTTCACATTCAAAATTTTGCATTTTATAGAGGTATTCCTTCATCCTTAAATGTTCTTTCAACTAAACTATCTATACAAAAGAAAAACTTTAAAAATTAAAATATTTTAGTGATTTATATGCTTTGTATATGTTTCCTTCTTTTATATTATTTTAAATGAATTGAATCATCTCCAAATGGAGAATGGGAAGTTCAATTAACATTGGGTTTTGTGTTTTATAATGAAGGTACATAGAGACAAAGGAGAAAATTCATAAGAGATTGGAAAAAGGAGCTCAGGCAATGGAAAACTACTCTCTTATCAAATTTTGGTTCATGATGACCTTGAGACATGTTCTTTGAGGATTATGATATGTGCCTATTAGTATTATTTTTAAACTAGTGTGTTGCACATTAAATGAATGTGTTGTTCAATGATCTATTGAAATTGAATTATTATGATTAAGGAAATCCCCAACATAGATAAAAACTCGTAATCCTTCTCCAACAACAAATGTCTTCTACAAACATTTGAGCAATTTGTTATGCTATTTCAAATTATATCTCTTCTATCACATGTCTCCCACAAACGTTTGAGCAATTTGTTATGTGATTTCAAATTACATCTATTATATTCTTAATTTAGTAAGATGCAAATACTCGATTTAATATGGTATATGTACCATTTTACAAATTACATTATTTGAAAGGATGTTATGTTTCATTTTGGCCAGAATATGTTGTTGTTATATTAAAATGTTATAATTCAACTTTTATTTTTATTTGGCATAAGTAGAATGATTACACAAATCAATGTTATATATGGAATCAGGGTTGTAATGCCCAATATGGAATTTGAAATGCAACTTTATAATTGATTATAATGCATAAATACTTGTCGATATATTGGACATGTAAAATTCCTCAAAGTTGCATAGCATGTATATTTTCAACTAATAATATAAAAATAGCAAAGAAATGAATATAAATAAAATGTACATATTAAATATCATGGTATGATGATTCTATACAATTGGTCGCCTCTTCAAGTTGCTAAAGAATACATTGATTGGCCTTTTTTTGTTATTTTCATGGTTAAGGTGTTTTTTTTTCTCCCCAAGGAAAACCTCGCAATGAAACCCAAGGCGTGCAAGCTTATTGATGTTGACTATTATGCCTCATAGGGGGATTTGAACCAGGCAACTGTTGGCACAAAATTAGTCAAATGCCTAAGAACATGGACACCAATTGGTTGGGATAACCCCTTGGGCTGAATTTTTTTAGAATCTTGAGAGGAACCTAAGGTATGCTTCTCCACATTGTTAGTGTAGGCTAGTGTGCCTCACCTAGGGGATCCAAATCAAACACTTGCTAGCACAAAAATAGTGAAATTATCAACAATTTTGATGATAACCAATTGAGCCTTGGACCATGATCAAGGTCTATTGTCTATTTAATGTTAGAATAATGTAGATGTGATCATTTCCCCATAGACAATATCTCAATATTCTCACCCAACCATAGGCACAAAGGCTACCCATGAACACCTTAACCTTGACAGATATAATAATTTTGGAAGCAAACCCTAGAACCAATAGCCAATCAAGGTAGCGTACCTCTCTCCATAGCCAATGTACCAAGTAGAAAGTCCAAAATATAACCAAGCAGAAATTCCAACAATAACCAAAGAACAAGTCATGACTGCAGTAGTTGCAACTCTCCTCCAATCATGTGCACCACTTATCCTTATGAAGTTGTGAGAGTGAGTGTGTCAAATGAGATCTAGCACACTCTTATTTATAGTCCTCCAAGTGACCTAACTAGCCCGACTTCTACTTTTGGAGGATAATAATTTAATATAAATTATTATCTTGAGCCGACTTGTCTTCTAAGGTTACTTTATGACCTTCTAGGGTTTCTCTTGCTTCTCGAAATATTATAGACTTGTCAAAGGTTACACACAGAGGATAATACCTCTCGTTGGTACCAAAATATCAACACTCCCTCCTATCTAGGAGATTTTTAAAGATAATAGTCTTGAGCACAAGCAAATCATTCAAACATTAGCATCATCATAGCCACACATGATATCTCATAATCAAATCATGAGCATCATCATCACTATCCAACTATATAGTCTCCATGGAAATCAGAACAATTATATCCAATAACACACAACTGTGTTTATTCATAGTAGTATACAACTACTATCCAGTGGTACATAACAACTCCTAGTAGAACACATCTACTAACCAATGACACATAATGACTACAAGTGGATCACATCCATCACAGTAGCATACAACTATTGTCCAAAGACATATAGTCTCCACAACAATCATATCATCTGATATCAACAATGTCATGATACAGACTGAGTCATCTGGACCATTCTTCCACTCACATATGTGAGATATGGAAGAGCATATTCCCTAAAAAAAAATCAAACATTAGCCATGGGTTGTCTAGACTATTCTTCCCAAGCATGGAAGAATAACTGCCCCAGATTGTTGAACCTAGACCATTCAACCAAACTGGACCATTTTTCTGGCACGATTCACAATGCAACATGGAGAGAATGAGTATTCCATAGGGAATGATTGTCCATAACATTTCCTATGGAAATGAATATCCTGCACCAACCTCCTACATCGGACTTGAAGATGAGAAGTCGTAGTTTCTGCAACTAAAATCAAGGCAAAATTTAGCACCATTATCTCAGCAAAATTGTTTGTTCCATGTCCCAAGACAGCCCTAAAATTCATAGTATGAGACTCAGATATGTAAATAATTCCACCTTCACCACATACCAAAGAACTCCCTTGTGTTTCCCCATCAAAGTATAACCAACTCCCAGATCTATCTATGACCTCTTCAATAGTCTATCTTGGATACTTCACATTTTTTTTCTGAGGAAAATTTTTGAAGATATTGAAGTTGACTAGCTGATAGAAAATGTGTGATGAACCTTTCTTTGAATATGGATGAATTCCTGGCTAACTAAACACTCGAAAGAACAATGAATGGCAAAGATTTTACACCATCTATATCTTGATTCCTAATCCAAATTTCTAGAGCTTCCTCAACCCTGTCCCCTCTCTGAATGATGATGGTAAGTATGAAATAATGCTTGTAAAAATGAAGAGGGAAGTCTCATTTCTAATATTCAATTTATAAATCTTTTATCATATATCTTTTCTAACAATTTCACCCAAAGTCAACAATGTGACTGATGAAAGCACCCATTTTGTATCACAGATTCATTCAAGGATCACTTGATACCCAATATATCATAACTGGAGACACCGAAGGAGATGTTTGATGCCCTAACCATACTTTATGAAAGTAAGAATACCATTCTAAAGCTTAATTTGAGGCATCAACTCAAAAACATGACAGTGAACAAATCAAAAACAATGGTCAACTATATTATGAAGATCTCACAAATCAAGGATCAGTTAGAAACTATTGGAGATATAGTAGAATATGTTGAACTTGTGACCACCTGTTGGGCCTTGACTAAGTTTTGGAGATCCTTGGTCATGTTTGACCTATTTTGGGACTTCGACAGGCTGATCGAAGGTGGAGCGCAAGTCAAAGTAGAGATCATGGGATCTCGACCCCTTTTTAGGGAACTTTTTAGTTTTGGGCTTATGTAATAGCTATGGGATGTCGAGCCATGGGTGTACCCATGTTTAGGCCCTTTTTGTAATGTATAAATAGATATCTAGGCAAAGTATGAAGGGGGAATGGAGAGGCCATTGAGCTAAGTGTGGATAGTAGGAATGCTCTGTGCACACTGTGTTGAACACTTGCAGAAGCTAAGTGCAAGTGATTGTAAGAAGCTTATGTGCAGACTATAAGAAGGATTTGTGCTGTGACCAAACTTGGCGAAGGAGGATATGGAAAGGTCCGCGCAGATCTCCTGTCTTATGTGTAGTAGGATTTTGATGCTATGTGCATGTAAGAAGCTTGACATAATATAATAAAGAAGAGAAGAGTTGGTGGACGTATCCCCAGGCTGGGGGTGAACCACGTATATCCTGTGTTATGATTGTTCTGTGCATTATGGCTATCCCGTTCATGTGATTTATGCTTAGTGCAATAATGTATGCTTAGATGGATATGATATGCCTAGTAATGTGAATAACATGCTAGATCTGATTTGTTTTCTTATGCTAAATGCTTAGATGTGTAGATCTGGTTGAATACTGCGTTACTCTATAATTAGGGTTTTATCTACGAAGTAAACACTGATTAAATACTGATGAATGGTAACTGCTAAGTGCTTTGTTAGGGTATTGTAATCACAAATATGTGTCCTAGCTAGGTTATAGACACTTGAGTTCCACAACCACCCCTGCCTCTACCTCAGGTGATACTTCATCTGCTTCATAGGTGTTTCCGAAAGGGCCAGTAGTTAGCTTTTTGTTGCTCCATTGTTGAAGCGTTGAACCCTGGGTCTACCCCTGTGCCAACAAATGGTTTTGTTGTTGAGACCGAAACTGTGATTACTAGAAATTGACGAAAATAATGAGCTCTGTGCGTAGAGTTGTTTCTTTAGTGCACAATATTCTACTTGACTTGTGAAAGCTCTGTATTAAGAAGAGAACTTCGATCTGAAGAAAATAGGTAAGATCTGGAAGCTGGGTGCTCTGAAAAAGGTATGAGTAGTGAAATTTTTTAGATACGAAAGCTTTGTGTTTTGCTAAAAGTAAGTTAAGTGAAAATTTTGTTTCGAAAGTATGGATCTAGGTATGTTTGATAAATTATGTCCTAGCCTAAAAACTAGGGCACAACTAGAAGAAAGAAGATTTGATATAAGTAGATCTAATAGAAATAGCGAGAGAAATGTTATTCCTATGCATAGAAAGAATGTTTAGTCTAACGAATGGATGCAGGATCCTAGAAAAAAAAATTTACAGGTTAGTTACTGTGATCCTAGTGCGCAGTACAGGAAAAGTTGGGGATCATTTAAGAGGAAGAGAGGATTAACCGTTTGTTACAACTGCAGAAGACCGGGCCATCTTGCTAAGGATTTTTGTGATAGAAGACCTAGTTGTATTTGTTGTAAAGCTATGAACCATGAAGTTATATATTTCCCTAGGATGATTGCTAAACTTGAAAGAATGAACATGGAACAAGAAAAACATGAGAAAGACTCAGAAATTAAGACTATGGAAGAACCCCATAAAGAATTAGAGATTGTATTGTTAGAAATAAAAGAAACCTTGAACGATCAAAGAGACATCAACTTATCAGAGATCTTCCAAGAAAAAGAATGCATAGAAGCAAGAATAGGAGACTTTGACATAGACTGTGTTATGGATGAGGAAACACAGGCGAATGCCATGACAGAAAGAACTTGGGAAACCTTGGGAAGGCTTTCTATGGTTCCTTCATTGGGAGGAATATGATTATTTAGAGGAAATATAATAACCCTATGTGGAAGACTTACCCAGATATCTATGAGTGCTCATGGAACTTCGATAAAGGAAGAATTTGAGGTTATTAAATTTGTTGAAAACAATGCCCCATTTAATTTATTGCTAGGAAAACCCTATATTGAGAAATATTAGACCTGAAGAAAAGAAGAAGAAGCCCTAAAATAGAAAAAACAAGAATTAAAAGATTTCATGACTAGGAGAATAACACACTTGATATAAGAACAAGAGAATAGATTGAAGTTGTTCAGAACCACAGACTTGGATGTCAAAGTTGAAAGAACATAGGCAGACTTGAAAAACTTGTCCATACAAGAGAACCTACCCTAGAATAAGAAGAAGTATTACCTTTAAATATTATGAAAGATCCTCAACAACATGAAGTTATTATGCCAATAGAAGATAAGAATCAAAATGGGAAGAGGAACCCAGTAACACAGATCATAGGGAATAAGGCTAGAAAGCTCAGCAAGAAGAAAGAAAAGTTAGAAAAAATGCAAGAAGCTTCAGAAAGAACTTCGCAGAAGAAAGGTCTCCAGAATTTGAACTTCACCAGAATATCAGAACAATGTAGATTGGCACTTTGCCATGGCAGAGCAATATAATTGTTGGAGGCATTATGACCGTTAGATTGATGCTCCCGAATGGATAAGAAAGAAGTTATGGCCTCGAAGCTCTCCATTGGACCATTGGGACCGTGCCATAATGGATGGAAGTGCATTGGTGAAAGATTTTTGACCTCTTGGAAGAAACCATTACAGTATTGTCTATTTATCCCATCGAGCGTTGCACTGAGAACACTTTTTCCAATTGTAATTATCTGAACCCACAAAGAAGTAGTTGATTTTGTGTAGTGATCATTGATACCTTGTCATGCATTTTGTTGCATTGAGTAATTTCTCATCAGCCTGAGATATCCAATCTCGAGCATGCATGTTAGACAAGCTAAGCGCTGTGAAAAAGTCAATAGAGTAAATTTTAATCGATCTAATGGCAGAGAGAGTGATGTCCGCAGGATTTCAAGCCTCATTGACGCGAGGAGTGCAATCCTCCCCGTCAACTACTCCCAGATCTGGACCATCCTGAGCTGCACATGAGATAAGAACCAACCATAGAGATGACTTAGTGAATGCGAAGTTAATCCCATCCATCCTTCCCGACTACATCCCACCCCTGGCTGGTGTGGTGAGTCATGACAGTGTCCCAAGGGACTTAGACTACATAGTCATCATGGCGTAACTCCCGAAGGGGATACGCGCAGTCAGATCACAATTGGAGAGGATTCCAACTTTGAAGACCAGTGACTATAATCTAGGAGACCACAATATCTACGGCATGCTCGTGCCTCATAAGTACTTGACCAATACAAAGGGAAAGAAATCGAAGATCATTCCTCAGCCATGGACGATGAACATCACGCAGTTCACTATCCTTAACGTCATGAAACTTCCACATTTTGGAAGACACCAAGAGGTTAACACGTGCGTTAAACTCCTTCTGTCGTGCTTCCACAATGGTTAATTATGGCTAGACATACTTATCACCATCAATTCGAAGTTGATCCATAGGATCACTGGCCTAATTATGCAGGGACTCAACCCATAAGAATTTTACCTAGAGAAGGCTGCAGACCGCGCCCTGGCACAGAGGATTAAAGATACATATGAAGATGTAGAGAAGGGGATGTGAGGCTACAAGGTAGCCTCCATTCAGAATGGCGCAGTTTACCTTGCTTTCTAGTTGATCACTAGTAAGCTAGTAAGGAAGAATAGACCCACGCAGGTCACAAGCTTTTTTGTTGACCTCGCTGAAAAGTGCATGGAGGGATTACAAATGAACTTGGATAGTTACTTAGTCAACCAGCTAGAAGTGGATTGCCACGAAGCTTAGGATCAGGGATATGAGTTCCACTTTAGTTGGCTACTGACCCTGATCGCATTTACAACTTGGGAGATGCTGGAAGGAGCGACCTTCCCTGACATTGAACCATTCGAACCTCTAGCCATGAAGTTCACCATGCTCTGGTACTCGAGCGATATGGGAAAATAGTGGCAGTGGAATGCAGTATTCCATACCTACTACTTGTAGCTGAAAAGGGATATCGAGTCATTCCCTTGTATGAAATTGAACACTCTTGACAGGTTCAGGCCCCTTATGAAGTTTTGTGCAGATAGGCATTTTATATATCATTGTGCACATAGACGAGAGTAAGGAACTGTAACACTCCCCGACCGTCATCCCATTGGCCAGGAAAATGCTACTATGCTGAAAAACATCATTTCATACTTAATTAATAACATGCATTTAAATCAAATTAAACACATTTAACTCAGAGTAACACAAGATTACGGCTAACATAAATAATCTTTGGAATTAACAGTAATTCATATGCACAATAGAATGCATGATACATATAAGCATCACAGGCATGCAAAACATAATATTAAGCATAAGATGATACTTATCTTTGAAACTGTGGTAATTCCACCAACTACGTGCAGGCCTTCCATGAACCTCCTAGCCTTAGACCACGCTACTCATCACTCTCAGCAATAGGTCACCCCCGAGCTGGGACTAAGCTCCACCAGAGATAAGGAATCCTAGTCTAGGCTAAGGTTACAGGGAAAACTACACATGATAACCGGAAGGATTCTTTCCAGGATGCCTTCTTACACCCACTACTAACAGACTCTCATTCCCCACATGCCTGTTCTGCCTAGGAGTATACACCTTCACAAGCACAGTCCATCGGTGCTTCACCTCCCTCTCTGGGCCTCAACAACAAGCTATATTAGGAATTCTCAGAGCTCTAAAGCTGGTGATGGACTCTCTCTTGGGAAAAACCACTTCCCAGTAGACTCTCTCACCTGGAGGGAGTTGCTCAAAGGCCTTACAACCTGCCTCTTCAACCACGGGCCTGACAACCAGTTTCAACCCAATTTCCGCAAGGTGAGGATAACAACAACAACAACTGGTCAATTCCACTTAGGAAAAACAAAAGGTAGCAACCCAAAGATAGTTTGGGTATAGACTTGACTCTGCAAGAGAGAATGGGCTAGGCTCACAGCGTACACAGGTGACATGGCTCAATCCACGGGTTTGTCACTAGTTTCAGGGTGCGTGACAAGGAATTAACGCAGAGGTCGAACATAGACTCAAAATGTTTAGACGAATGATACCTCAACTTCTCAAGAAAACATTACCGTTTTCTGGTTTCCAAGCTACGTGAGGGTATGCAGAGGTCAAATACAGGGGCCACAGGATTCACGGTTCAAACAATCGATGGTCGAATGGAGGAGGAACCCCCAACATGACTCACTTCTCTCATTTTAACTGCCTGTGCCTGGGTTGACACTTGTCACCCATGAAGCTCGTTCCTTCCCATTTGGAAGTCACTCGTCCTTCCAAGGAACTTAGGATAAAACATCACATTTCACATGGCTTTTTGGAATAATATTAAAATATTATTCCCAAGGACTTAAGCCCCTAGGCTCTACACTTAGCCTCTCTTTCCAACCTTCCATCCCCCAATCCCTTACCTACTCTATGGAAGATTAGTCTCCCATCACTCATTCATCATGGTCGGTCTGCATGCAGTGATGTTTATATTTTTATTAATGCTCTGCATGATTACATATACAAAAGAAGGCTCCCAACCTTAACACTTAGGCTCTCGGGCCTAATAACACATAAGCCCACTAGCTTATATAAACTTGTCTCACCCGCCTATAAAACATAATTGAAATTCATAATGCAAGCCTTATACTTCATAGGCATGATTTACAACAGGGCTCGGCCTTGGGGACATTACAATCCCCTCCCCTTATTTTTTCACTATCCTCAGTGAAACTTTACACTGCATCTGCAAGATTTTCAAAATTTTCAAAAAGATGCAGGTACTTTACCCGCATAACATCTTCATTCTCCCATGTCACGTCCTCAGGATCTCAGGCTGATCAAAGGTGAGTATGCTATCTCTCTCTAGCTTTGGCAATGAGTTAACCTCATCCCTGGTGCACACCTACGCACTGCATGCAACTCTGCGCTAATTCTTCTGGTCTTCACGAGCTTGCTCTGCTGCGTCTCCACATAATACTTATGGTGCCCGCCTGGCACATTGTACCTATACTCAATCCATCATCGTTGATGTACTTGCCATTAATGACAAACATACATTTCCTGTAAAACATGCCAACAATCCATCATTTAGAGAGCCAAGAATGGCTGAAGTGGGAGAATAAAGGCTGAGACAGACACCCATTCAGTGTTGGGGCTATAAAGAGAACCACAAATACAGAGATTGTCCCCATAAAAATGGCAAAGCAAGAGCTGTCCATAATGTCCAACAAGATGAAACAGTAGAGGAAATGGGCAGTAGAATGCCAAGGATCTATGTGGCCTTGGACAACAAGCAAGTTGAATTTCAGTCGCACATGATTGAAGTGGAAGGTATGATTAACAACCAACCATTTATTATTTTAATTGATTCAAGGGCTAGTCATAGTTATGTAGATCCTAGGGTGGTGGAAAGTTTGCATTTATCAAGAAGAAAACATGAAAAGTCTTGGTTAGTGAAGTTGGCTACAGGGACCAAGAGGAAAGTCATTGAGTTGGTTAAGTCTTGTTCGGTGGACATGAAGGGATTGAGCACGAAGGTTGAATTGAATATTCTGTCGTTAGGCTCTTATGACTATTTAATTGGGATGGACTGGTTGGACCAACACCATGCCCTCCTGGACTGTCGTAACAAGGAATTTACATGCCTGGATGAGGAGGGGAATCAGAAAACAGTCCAAGGAATTCCCAGAGTTGTGGTTGTTAGAGAAATCTCAGCAATGCAATTGAAGAAGTGCTACAGAAAAGGTTTTCAATTGTTTCCAGCCCATGTGGAGGAAGCATCTAGAGATGAAGTCTCAAATATTGGAGACCATGAGGAAGCATCCAGAGATGAAGTCTCAAATATTGGAGACCATGAGGAAGCATCCAGAGATGAAGTCTCAAATATTGGAGACCATGTGGTACTAACAGAGTTTGAAGACGTATTTCAGGAGGTACCCAGACTACCTCCGAAGAGAGATATCGATTTCTCTATAAATTTGATGCCTAGAGCATCTCTAGTGTCAAAAGTTCCTTATAGAATGAGTACGCCAGAGCTGAAAGAGTTGCAATTACAGCTTGAAGAGATTCTAAAGAAGGGGTACATTCACCCAAGTGTGTCACCTTGGGGTGCCCCGGTCATGTTCGTAAAGAAGAAGGACGAGATGTTGAGGCTATGCATTCATTTCAAATAGTTGAACAAAGTAACTGTCAAGAAAAAGTATCCTTTGCTGAGGATCGACGATATTTTCAATCAGTTGAAAGGTGCGGAAATATTTTCAAAGATATATCTCAGATCGGGATATCACCAGGTAAGAATAAAGGATGAAAACATTAGAAACACCACCTTTAGAACAAGGTATGGTCATTACGAGTTCATAGTGGTACCATTTGGGTTGTCGAACGCACTTGCTATTTTTATGTGCTTAATGAATGGTGTATTCAAGGACTATCTAGACAAGTTTGTCATAGTCTTCCTAGATGAAATTTTTTTGTATTCCAAGTCAGAGGAAGAGCATGAACAACACCTAAGGATGGTGCTGCAAGTGTTGAGAGAACACTAGTTGTATGCCAAGTTGAGAAAATGCTCGTTTTATCAATGGAAGATCCATTACTTGGGGCACATTATTTCAGAAGAAGGGATCGTTATGGATCCTGAGAAAGTTGAGGCCATCAGAGAATGGTCAGTGCCAAGGAATGTGGTGGAAGTTAGATCCTTTATGGGTCTAGCGGGCTATTACAGAAGGTTTATCGTAGGGTTCTCAAAGATAGCTCACCCTATCACTTCCTTACAAAGGAAGGAGAAAAGGTTTCAGTGGACTAAAGAGTGTGAGAAAAGTTTCCAACAATTGAAGTAGTTGTTAACCAGCACTTCAATCTTGAGGATTGCAGATCCAAATGTGGATTTAGTGGTGTGCACAGATGCATGTAAAGAAGGGTTGGGAGGAGTTCTCAGTCAAAATGGATTTGTAATCTGTTATGAGTCCAGGAATATGAAAGAGCACGAAAATAATTATGCCACTCACAATTTGGAGTTGGCAACAATCGTTCACGCTCTAAGGAAATGGAGACATTACCTCATGGGAAAGAGATTTGAATTAAGAACATACCACAATGGTCTGAAATATTTGTTTGATCATCCAACCTTAAACGCTAGACAAAGTAGGTGGCTAGAATTTCTGTGTGAGTATGACTTTGTGATCAAGCATATCAAAGGAAAGGAGAATAAAGTGGTTGATGCACTCAGCATGAGGGTGCATGAATTACATGCTACAACCATTAGCATGTATTGGACTGATATTAAAAGAAGAATTTTGGAGGCTGCAAATGTAGATCTGCAGTACAGAGAATTGGTAGCCAAGCTACACCAGGGTAAAAATCCATAGAAGATGGAAATTTATAAATTGGAAACAGATGGGATACTGTTGTACAAGAACTGAATTTTTGTACCCAATGTCCAGTTCTTGAAACATATGATTTTGTAGGAGATGCATAATGTGCCTTATGCAGGGCACCCTGGATATCAGAAAACAATAGCAACAGTCAAGAGCCAGAACATTTGGCCGGGTATGAAGAGAGAGATCATTGAATACATCACTAGATGTATGGAGTGCCAAAAAGTTAAAGTTGAGCATAGGCACCCAAAAAGGTTGTTGCAACCTTTACCCATTCCTGAGTGGAAGTGGGAAGTAGTAATGATGGATTTTATTATGGGATTGCCTAGAACAACCAAGCTGCATGATTCGATCATGGTGGTGGTGGACAAGATTACAAAAGATACCCATTTTATTCCACTAAAAATTACTCACAAGGCAACAGATCTTGTTGATATTTTCATAAAGGAAGTGTCACAATTGCACGAAATTCCTAAAACGATTGTGTCCAACAAAGACCCGAAATTCACCTCAAATTTCTGGAAAGGATTGTTCAAAGGATTCAGAATGAATCTGAACTTTAGTACAGCTTATCATCCTGAGTCTGATGGACAGACAGAGAGGGTGAACAGAGTAATAGAAGACATACTAAGAATGAATGTGATGGACAAACCATCAAGATGGGAAGACTACCTGCACTTGGTAGAATTTGCCTACAACAATGGGTATCATGCATCATTGAAGATGAGCCCATTTGAAGCACTTTATGGAAGAAAGTGCAATACTCCAGTGAGCTGAGATAATCCAACTGATAGAATAGTAGTTGGGCCAGAGTTACTCAAGGAGATGGAGAACCAAATGACAAAAATTAAGCAGGATTTGAAAGCTTCCTAGGATAGGAAAAAAAGTTATGCTGATAAGAACAGAACCCACAGAGAGTTCAAAGAGGGTGATCATGTTTTCCTAAAAGTGAAAGCTAATAGGAGTCCCCTAAAGCTGGGAAGTTGTGCCAAGTTGGCAGCCAGATTTTGTGGGCCATTTGAAATCCTAGAAAGGATTGGGCCAGTTGCATATATGCTTGCATTACCTGCATCTATGACTGTGCATAATGTGTTTCATGTTTTATTGCTTAAGAAATATATACCATATGCTAATCATGTTATCGATTGGAATGTGATTCAGGTGGAACAAGAAGGTGTCCTGTAAGTGCATCATGTGCGCATATTGGACAAGAAAAACAAACAGCTCCGGAATCGAGCTATAGGGCTTGTAAAGGTCCAGTGGACCTAGTACGATCCTGAGGACGTGACATGGGAGCATGAAGATGTTATGCGAGTAGAGTACCCACATCTTTTTAAAAAATTTGAAAATCTTGTAGATGCAATGTAAAGTTGCACTGAGGACAATGCAAAAATAAGGGGAGGGGATTGTAATGTCCCCAAGGCCGAGCCATGTTTTAAATCATGTCTATGAAGTATAAAGCTTTCATTATGGATTGTAATTTTGTTTAATAGGCTTGTGAGACAAATTTATATAAGCTAGTGGGCTTATGTGTTATTAGGTCGGAGAGCCTAAGTGTTAAGGCCGGGAGCCTGCTTTTGTATATGTAATCATGCAGAACATTAGTAAAAATATAAACACCACTGCATGAAGACCGACCACGATGAATGAGTGATGGGAGACTAATATTCCACAGAGTGGGTAAGGGATTGGGGGCTAGAAGGTTGGAAAGAGAGGCTAAGTGTAGAGCCTAGGGGCTTAAGTCCTTGGGAATAATATTTTAATATTATTCCAAAAAGCCATGTGAAAAGTGATGTTTTATCCTAAGTTCCTTGGAAGGATGAGTGACTTCCAAATGGGAAGGGACAAGCTTCATGGGTGACAAGTGTTAACCCAGGTGCATGCAGTTAAAATGAGAGAAGTGAGCTATGCTGGGGGTTCTTCCTCCATTCGACTGTCAATTGTCTAAACCATGAATCCCGTGGCCCCTGTATTCGACCTCTGCATACCCTGACACGGCTTGGAAACCAGAAAACTGTAATGTTTTCCTAAGAAGCCGAGGTATCAGTCGTCTGAACCATTTGAGTCTGTGTTTGACCTATGTGTTAATTCCTTGTCACACACCCTGAAACCAGTGACAAACCTGTGGATTGAGCCATGTCACCTGTGTACGCTATGAGCCCAACCCATTCTCTCTTGTAGAGTCGAGTATGTATCTGAACTGTCTTTGGGTTGCTACCTTCTGTTTTTCCTAAGTGGAATTGACCAACTATTGTTGTTGTTATCCTCACCTTGTGGAAATTGGGTTGAAACTGGTTGAAGAAGCGAGTTGTCAGGCCCATGGTTGAAGAGGCAGGTTGTAAGTCATGTGAGCAACTCCCTCTAGGTGAGAGAGTCTGTTGGGAAGTGGTTTTTCCCCAGAGAGAGTCCAACACCAACTTCAGAGCTCTGATAATTCCTGATCCGACCTATTGTCGAGGCCTAGAGAGGGAGGTGAAGCATCGATGGACTGTGCTTATGAAGGTGTATACTCCCAGGAAGAACATGAATGTGGGGGATGAGAGTCTATTAGTAGTGGGTGTAAGAAGGAATCCTGGAAAGAATGCTTCCGGTTATCCTGTGCAGTTTTCCCTGTAACCTGAGCCTCGATTAGGATTCCTTGCCTTGGGTGGAGGTTAGTCCCATCTCGGGGGTGACCTATTGCTGAGAGTGATGAGCGGCGTGGTCTAAGGCTGGGAGGTTCATGGAAGGCCTGCATGTAGTTGGTGGATTTACAATGGTTTCAAAGATAAGTATCATCTTATGCTTAATATTATGTTTTGCATGCCTATGATGCTTATATGTATCATGCATTCTGTTGTGCATATGAATTATTGTTAATGCCAGGGATTATTTATGTTAGCGGTAATCTTGTGTTACTCTAAGTTAAATTTGTTTAATTTGATTTAAATGCATGTTATTAATTAAGTATGAGAATGGTGTTGTTCTGCATAGTAGATTTTGCCCGACCAATGGGATGATGGCCGGGGAGTGTTACAGTTCCTTACTCTTGTCTGCGTGCACAATGATATATAAAATTCCTATCTGTGCAAAACTTCATAAGGGACCTGAACCTGTCTAGAGTTCTCGGTGTCATACAAGGGAACAACTCGATAGCCCTTTTCAGCTGCAGGTAGTAGGTATGGAATATTGCATTCGATTGCCACTATTTTCCCATATCGCTCGAGTACCAGAGCATGGTGAACTTCACGGCTAGAGGTTCAAATGATACAATGTCAGGGAAGGTCGCTCCTTCTGAAATCTCCCAAGTTGTAAATGCGATTAGGGTCAGCAACCAACTAAAGTGGAACTCATAGCCCTAATCCTAAGCTTCATGGCAATCCACTTCTAGCAGGTTGACTAAGTAACTATCCAAGTTCATATGTAATCCCTCCACACACTTTCCAACGAGGTCAACAACAAAGCTCGTGACCTGCGTGGGTCTGTTTTTCCTTACTAGCTTACCAGTGATCAACTAGCAAGCAAGGGAAACTACGCCATTCTAAATGGAGGCTACCTTGTAGCCTCGCATCCCCTTCTCTACATCACCATATATATCTTTAATCCTCTATGCTAGGGCACAGTCTGTAGCCTTCTCTAGGTAAAATTTTTGTGGGTTGGGTCCCTGCATACTTAGGCCAGTGATCCTATGGATCAACATCAAATCGATGATGATAAGTCTATCTAGCCATAATTAACTATCGTGGAAGCACGACAGAAGGATTTTAATGCACATGTTAACCTCTTGGTGCCTTCCAAAATGTGGAATTTTCATGACATTAAGGATAGAGAACTGCATGATGTTCATGGTCCATGGCTGAGGAATGATCTTTTATTTCTTTCCCTTTGTCTTGGTCAAGTACTTATGAGGCACGAGCATGTCGTAGATATTGCAGTCTCCTAGATTATAGTCACTGGTCTTCAAAGTTGGAATCCTCTCCAATTGCGGTCTCACTGCGTGTATCCCCTTTGGGAGGTACGTCGTGATGAATGTGTAGTTGAAGTCCCTCGGGACATTGTCACGACTCACCACATTGTCCAGAGGTGGGATGTAGTCGGGCAGGATGGATGGGATTAACTTTGCATTCACTAAGTCATCTCTATGATTGGTTCTTATCTCATTTGCAGCTCAGGATGGTCTACATCTTCGAGTCGTCGACGGGGAGGCTTACACTGCTCACATCGATGAGGCTTGAAATTCTATGGACATCACTCTTTGTAGTTGAAGTCTCTTATTCTTGCTTCTATGCATTCTTTTTCTTGGAAGATCTCTGATAAGTTGATGTCTCAGGTTTTCTTTTATTTCTAACAATACAGTCTCTAATTCTTTCTGGGGTTCTTCCATAGTCTTAATTTCTGAGTCTTTCTCATGTTTTTCTTGTTCCATGTTCATTCTTTCAAGTTTAGAAATCATCTTAGGGCAATATAGAACTTCATGGTTCATATATTTACAACAAATACAACTAGGTCTTCTATCACGAAAATCCTTAGCAAGATGGCCCGGTCTTCTGCAGCTGTAACAAAGGGTTAATCCTCTCTTCCTCTTAAATGATCCCCAACTTTTCCTGTACTGCGCACTGGGATCACAATAACTAACCTGTAAAAAATTCTTTCTAGGATCCTGTATCCATTTGTTAGTCTAAACAATCTTTCTATGCATAGGAATAACATATCTCTCGCTATTTCTATTAGATCTACTTATATCAAATTTTCTTTCTTCTAGTTGTGCCCTAGTTTTTAGGCTAGGACATAATTTATCAAACATACCTAGATCCATACTTTCGAAACAAAATCTTCACTTAACTTACTTTTAGCAAAACACAAAGCTTTCATATCTAAAAAATTTCACTACTCATACCTTTTTTAGAGCACCCAGCTTCCAGATCTTACTTCTTTTCTTCAGATCGGACTTCTCTTCTTAGCACAGA
This sequence comes from Picea engelmannii, assembly GCA_009831015.1. Lineage (NCBI taxonomy): Eukaryota > Viridiplantae > Streptophyta > Pinopsida > Pinales > Pinaceae > Picea > Picea engelmannii. The sequence continues at coordinate 488,071 of ML785857.1, forward strand.
GCTTTCACAAGTCAAGTAGAATACTACGCACTAAATAAATAGCTCTATGCACAGAGCTCTTTATTTTCCTCAATTCCTAGCAGTCACAGTTTCAGTCTTAGCAACGAAACCATTTGTTGGCACAGGGGTAGACCCAGGGTTCAATGCTTCAACAACGCACCAACAAAACCCTAACTACTGGCCCTTTCAGCAACACCTACGAAGCAGATGAAGTATCACCCAAGGTAGAGGCAGGGGTGGTTGCGGGACTCAAGTGTCTACAACCTAGCTGGGACAAAGATTTGTGATTACAATACCCTAACAAATCACTTAGCAGTTACCATTCATCAGTATTTAATCA
>ML785857.1:488460-500841 GCA_009831015.1 Picea engelmannii
AAATGGGAAGAGGAACCCAGTAACACAGATCATAGGGAATAAGGCTAGAAAGCTCAGCAAGAAGAAAGAAAAGTTAGAAAAAATGCAAGAAGCTTCAGAAAGAACTTCGCAGAAGAAAGGTCTCCAGAATTTGAACTTCACCAGAATATCAGAACAATGCAGATTGGCACTTTGCCATGGCAGAGCAATATAATTGTTGGAGGCATTATGACCGTTAGATTGATGCTCCCGAATGGATAAGAAAGAAGTTATGGCCTCGAAGCTCTCCATTGGACCATTGGGACCATGCCATAATGGATGGAAGTGCATTGGTGAAAGATTTTCAACCTCTTGGAAGAAACCATTACAGTATTGTCTATTTATCCCATCGAGCGTTGCACTGAGAACACTTTTTCCAATTGTAATTATCTGAACCCACAAAGAAGTAGTTGATTTCGTGTAGTGATCATTGATACCTTGTCATGCATTTTGTTGCATTGAGTAATTTCTCATCAGCCTGAGATATCCAATCTCGAGCATGCATGTTAGACAAGCTGAGCGTTGTGGAAAAGTCAATAGAGTAAATTTTAATCGATCTAATGGCAGAGAGAGTGATGTCCGCAGGATTTCAAGCCTCATCGACGCGAGGAGTGCAATCCTCCCCGTCAACTACTCCCAGATCTGGACCATCCTGAGCTGCACATGAGATAAGAACCAACCATAGAGATGAATTAGTGAATGCGAAGTTAATCCCATCCATCCTTCCCGACTACATCCCACCCCTGGCTGGTGTGGTGAGTCATGAAAGTGTCCTGAGGGACTTAGACTACATAGTCATCATGGCGTACCTCTCGAAGGGGATACGTGTAGTCAGATCACAATTGGAGAGGATTCCAACTTTGAAGACCAGTGACTATAATCTAGGAGACCACAAGATCTACGGCATGCTCGTGCCTCATAAGTACTTGACCAAGACAAAGGGAAAGAAATCAAAGATCATTCCTCAGCCATGGACGATGAACATCACGCAGTTCACTATCCTTAACGTCATGAAACTTCCACATTTTGGAAGACACCAAGAGGTTAACACGTGCGTTAAACTCCTTCTGTTGTGCTTCCACAATGGTTAATTATGGATAGACATACTTATCACCATCAATTCGAAGTTGATCCATAGGATCACTGGCCTAAGTATGCAGGGACTCAACCCATAAGAATTTTACCTAGAGAAGGTTGCAGACCGCGCCCTGGCACAGAGGACTAAAGATACATATGAAGATGTAGAGAAGGGGATGTGAGGCTACAAGGTAGCCTCCATTCAGAATGGTGCAGTTTACCTTGCTTTCCAGTTGATCACTAGTAATCTAGTAAGGAAGAATAGACCCACGCAGGTCACGGGCTTTTTTGTTGACCTCGCTGGAAAGTGCATGGAGGGATTACAAATGAACTTGGATAGTTACTTAGTCAACCAGCTAGAAATGGATTTCCACGAAGCTTAGGATCAGGGATATGAGTTCCACTTTAGTTGGCTACTGACCCCGATCGCATTTACAACTTGGGAGATGCTGGAAGGAGCGACCTTCCCTGACATTGAACCATTCGAACCTCTAGCCGTGAAGTTCACCATGCTCTGGTACTCGAGCGATATGGGAAAATAGTGGCAGTCGAATGCAGTATTCCATACCTACTACTTGTAGCTGAAAAGGGATATCGATTCATTCCCTTGTATGAAATTGAACACTCTGGACAGGTTCAGGCCCCTTATGAAGTTTTGTGCAGATAGGCATTTTATATATCATTGTGCACATAGACGAGAGTAAGGAACTGTAACACTCCCCGACCGTCATCCCATTGGCCAGGCAAACACTACTATGCTGAACAACATCATTTCATACTTAATTAATAACATGCATTTAAATCAAATTAAACACATTTAACTCAGAGTAACACAAGATTACGGCTAACATAAATAATCTTTGGAATTAACAGTAATTCATATGCACAACAGAATGCATGATACATATAAGCATCACAGGCATGCAAAACATAATATTAAGCATAAGATGATACTTATCTTTGAAACTGTGGTAATTCCACCAACTACGTGCAGGCCTTCCATGAACCTCCTAGCCTTAGACCACGCTACTCATCACTCTCAGCAATAGGTCACCCCCGAGCTGGGACTAAGCTCCACCAGAGATAAGGAATCCTAGTCTAGGCTAAGGTTACAGGGAAAACTACACATGATAACCGGAAGGATTCTTTCCAGGATGCCTTCTTACACCCACTACTAACAGACTCTCATTCCCCACATGCCTGTTCTGCCTAGGAGTATACACCTTCACAAGCACAGTCCATCGGTGCTTCACCTCCCTCTCTGGGCCTCAACAACAAGCTATATTAGGAATTCTCAGAGCTCTAAAGCTGGTGATGGACTCTCTCTTGGGAAAAACCACTTCCCAGTAGACTCTCTCACCTGGAGGGAGTTGCTCAAAGGCCTTACAACCTGCCTCTTCAACCACGGGCCTGACAACCAGTTTCAACCCAATTTCCGCAAGGTGAGGATAACAACAACAACAACTGGTCAATTCCACTTAGGAAAAACAAAAGGTAGCAACCCAAAGATAGTTTGGGTATAGACTTGACTCTGCAAGAGAGAATGGGCTAGGCTCACAGCGTACACAGGTGACATGGCTCAATCCACGGGTTTGTCACTAGTTTCAGGGTGCGTGACAAGGAATTAACGCAGAGGTCGAACATAGACTCAAAATGTTTAGACGAATGATACCTCAACTTCTCAAGAAAACATTACCGTTTTCTGGTTTCCAAGCTACGTGAGGGTATGCAGAGGTCAAATACAGGGGCCACAGGATTCACGGTTCAAACAATCGATGGTCGAATGGAGGAGGAACCCCCAACATGACTCACTTCTCTCATTTTAACTGCCTGTGCCTGGGTTGACACTTGTCACCCATGAAGCTCGTTCCTTCCCATTTGGAAGTCACTCGTCCTTCCAAGGAACTTAGGATAAAACATCACATTTCACATGGCTTTTTGGAATAATATTAAAATATTATTCCCAAGGACTTAAGCCCCTAGGCTCTACACTTAGCCTCTCTTTCCAACCTTCCATCCCCCAATCCCTTACCTACTCTATGGAAGATTAGTCTCCCATCACTCATTCATCATGGTCGGTCTGCATGCAGTGATGTTTATATTTTTATTAATGCTCTGCATGATTACATATACAAAAGAAGGCTCCCAACCTTAACACTTAGGCTCTCGGGCCTAATAACACATAAGCCCACTAGCTTATATAAACTTGTCTCACCCGCCTATAAAACATAATTGAAATTCATAATGCAAGCCTTATACTTCATAGGCATGATTTACAACAGGGCTCGGCCTTGGGGACATTACAATCCCCTCCCCTTATTTTTTCACTATCCTCAGTGAAACTTTACACTGCATCTGCAAGATTTTCAAAATTTTCAAAAAGATGCAGGTACTTTACCCGCATAACATCTTCATTCTCCCATGTCACGTCCTCAGGATCTCAGGCTGATCAAAGGTGAGTATGCTATCTCTCTCTAGCTTTGGCAATGAGTTAACCTCATCCCTGGTGCACACCTACGCACTGCATGCAACTCTGCGCTAATTCTTCTGGTCTTCACGAGCTTGCTCTGCTGCGTCTCCACATAATACTTATGGTGCCCGCCTGGCACATTGTACCTATACTCAATCCATCATCGTTGATGTACTTGCCATTAATGACAAACATACATTTCCTGTAAAACATGCCAACAATCCATCATTTAGAGAGCCAAGAATGGCTGAAGTGGGAGAATAAAGGCTGAGACAGACACCCATTCAGTGTTGGGGCTATAAAGAGAACCACAAATACAGAGATTGTCCCCATAAAAATGGCAAAGCAAGAGCTGTCCATAATGTCCAACAAGATGAAACAGTAGAGGAAATGGGCAGTAGAATGCCAAGGATCTATGTGGCCTTGGACAACAAGCAAGTTGAATTTCAGTCGCACATGATTGAAGTGGAAGGTATGATTAACAACCAACCATTTATTATTTTAATTGATTCAAGGGCTAGTCATAGTTATGTAGATCCTAGGGTGGTGGAAAGTTTGCATTTATCAAGAAGAAAACATGAAAAGTCTTGGTTAGTGAAGTTGGCTACAGGGACCAAGAGGAAAGTCATTGAGTTGGTTAAGTCTTGTTCGGTGGACATGAAGGGATTGAGCACGAAGGTTGAATTGAATATTCTGTCGTTAGGCTCTTATGACTATTTAATTGGGATGGACTGGTTGGACCAACACCATGCCCTCCTGGACTGTCGTAACAAGGAATTTACATGCCTGGATGAGGAGGGGAATCAGAAAACAGTCCAAGGAATTCCCAGAGTTGTGGTTGTTAGAGAAATCTCAGCAATGCAATTGAAGAAGTGCTACAGAAAAGGTTTTCAATTGTTTCCAGCCCATGTGGAGGAAGCATCTAGAGATGAAGTCTCAAATATTGGAGACCATGAGGAAGCATCCAGAGATGAAGTCTCAAATATTGGAGACCATGAGGAAGCATCCAGAGATGAAGTCTCAAATATTGGAGACCATGTGGTACTAACAGAGTTTGAAGACGTATTTCAGGAGGTACCCAGACTACCTCCGAAGAGAGATATCGATTTCTCTATAAATTTGATGCCTAGAGCATCTCTAGTGTCAAAAGTTCCTTATAGAATGAGTACGCCAGAGCTGAAAGAGTTGCAATTACAGCTTGAAGAGATTCTAAAGAAGGGGTACATTCACCCAAGTGTGTCACCTTGGGGTGCCCCGGTCATGTTCGTAAAGAAGAAGGACGAGATGTTGAGGCTATGCATTCATTTCAAATAGTTGAACAAAGTAACTGTCAAGAAAAAGTATCCTTTGCTGAGGATCGACGATATTTTCAATCAGTTGAAAGGTGCGGAAATATTTTCAAAGATATATCTCAGATCGGGATATCACCAGGTAAGAATAAAGGATGAAAACATTAGAAACACCACCTTTAGAACAAGGTATGGTCATTACGAGTTCATAGTGGTACCATTTGGGTTGTCGAACGCACTTGCTATTTTTATGTGCTTAATGAATGGTGTATTCAAGGACTATCTAGACAAGTTTGTCATAGTCTTCCTAGATGAAATTTTTTTGTATTCCAAGTCAGAGGAAGAGCATGAACAACACCTAAGGATGGTGCTGCAAGTGTTGAGAGAACACTAGTTGTATGCCAAGTTGAGAAAATGCTCGTTTTATCAATGGAAGATCCATTACTTGGGGCACATTATTTCAGAAGAAGGGATCGTTATGGATCCTGAGAAAGTTGAGGCCATCAGAGAATGGTCAGTGCCAAGGAATGTGGTGGAAGTTAGATCCTTTATGGGTCTAGCGGGCTATTACAGAAGGTTTATCGTAGGGTTCTCAAAGATAGCTCACCCTATCACTTCCTTACAAAGGAAGGAGAAAAGGTTTCAGTGGACTAAAGAGTGTGAGAAAAGTTTCCAACAATTGAAGTAGTTGTTAACCAGCACTTCAATCTTGAGGATTGCAGATCCAAATGTGGATTTAGTGGTGTGCACAGATGCATGTAAAGAAGGGTTGGGAGGAGTTCTCAGTCAAAATGGATTTGTAATCTGTTATGAGTCCAGGAATATGAAAGAGCACGAAAATAATTATGCCACTCACAATTTGGAGTTGGCAACAATCGTTCACGCTCTAAGGAAATGGAGACATTACCTCATGGGAAAGAGATTTGAATTAAGAACATACCACAATGGTCTGAAATATTTGTTTGATCATCCAACCTTAAACGCTAGACAAAGTAGGTGGCTAGAATTTCTGTGTGAGTATGACTTTGTGATCAAGCATATCAAAGGAAAGGAGAATAAAGTGGTTGATGCACTCAGCATGAGGGTGCATGAATTACATGCTACAACCATTAGCATGTATTGGACTGATATTAAAAGAAGAATTTTGGAGGCTGCAAATGTAGATCTGCAGTACAGAGAATTGGTAGCCAAGCTACACCAGGGTAAAAATCCATAGAAGATGGAAATTTATAAATTGGAAACAGATGGGATACTGTTGTACAAGAACTGAATTTTTGTACCCAATGTCCAGTTCTTGAAACATATGATTTTGTAGGAGATGCATAATGTGCCTTATGCAGGGCACCCTGGATATCAGAAAACAATAGCAACAGTCAAGAGCCAGAACATTTGGCCGGGTATGAAGAGAGAGATCATTGAATACATCACTAGATGTATGGAGTGCCAAAAAGTTAAAGTTGAGCATAGGCACCCAAAAAGGTTGTTGCAACCTTTACCCATTCCTGAGTGGAAGTGGGAAGTAGTAATGATGGATTTTATTATGGGATTGCCTAGAACAACCAAGCTGCATGATTCGATCATGGTGGTGGTGGACAAGATTACAAAAGATACCCATTTTATTCCACTAAAAATTACTCACAAGGCAACAGATCTTGTTGATATTTTCATAAAGGAAGTGTCACAATTGCACGAAATTCCTAAAACGATTGTGTCCAACAAAGACCCGAAATTCACCTCAAATTTCTGGAAAGGATTGTTCAAAGGATTCAGAATGAATCTGAACTTTAGTACAGCTTATCATCCTGAGTCTGATGGACAGACAGAGAGGGTGAACAGAGTAATAGAAGACATACTAAGAATGAATGTGATGGACAAACCATCAAGATGGGAAGACTACCTGCACTTGGTAGAATTTGCCTACAACAATGGGTATCATGCATCATTGAAGATGAGCCCATTTGAAGCACTTTATGGAAGAAAGTGCAATACTCCAGTGAGCTGAGATAATCCAACTGATAGAATAGTAGTTGGGCCAGAGTTACTCAAGGAGATGGAGAACCAAATGACAAAAATTAAGCAGGATTTGAAAGCTTCCTAGGATAGGAAAAAAAGTTATGCTGATAAGAACAGAACCCACAGAGAGTTCAAAGAGGGTGATCATGTTTTCCTAAAAGTGAAAGCTAATAGGAGTCCCCTAAAGCTGGGAAGTTGTGCCAAGTTGGCAGCCAGATTTTGTGGGCCATTTGAAATCCTAGAAAGGATTGGGCCAGTTGCATATATGCTTGCATTACCTGCATCTATGACTGTGCATAATGTGTTTCATGTTTTATTGCTTAAGAAATATATACCATATGCTAATCATGTTATCGATTGGAATGTGATTCAGGTGGAACAAGAAGGTGTCCTGTAAGTGCATCATGTGCGCATATTGGACAAGAAAAACAAACAGCTCCGGAATCGAGCTATAGGGCTTGTAAAGGTCCAGTGGACCTAGTACGATCCTGAGGACGTGACATGGGAGCATGAAGATGTTATGCGAGTAGAGTACCCACATCTTTTTAAAAAATTTGAAAATCTTGTAGATGCAATGTAAAGTTGCACTGAGGACAATGCAAAAATAAGGGGAGGGGATTGTAATGTCCCCAAGGCCGAGCCATGTTTTAAATCATGTCTATGAAGTATAAAGCTTTCATTATGGATTGTAATTTTGTTTAATAGGCTTGTGAGACAAATTTATATAAGCTAGTGGGCTTATGTGTTATTAGGTCGGAGAGCCTAAGTGTTAAGGCCGGGAGCCTGCTTTTGTATATGTAATCATGCAGAACATTAGTAAAAATATAAACACCACTGCATGAAGACCGACCACGATGAATGAGTGATGGGAGACTAATATTCCACAGAGTGGGTAAGGGATTGGGGGCTAGAAGGTTGGAAAGAGAGGCTAAGTGTAGAGCCTAGGGGCTTAAGTCCTTGGGAATAATATTTTAATATTATTCCAAAAAGCCATGTGAAAAGTGATGTTTTATCCTAAGTTCCTTGGAAGGATGAGTGACTTCCAAATGGGAAGGGACAAGCTTCATGGGTGACAAGTGTTAACCCAGGTGCATGCAGTTAAAATGAGAGAAGTGAGCTATGCTGGGGGTTCTTCCTCCATTCGACTGTCAATTGTCTAAACCATGAATCCCGTGGCCCCTGTATTCGACCTCTGCATACCCTGACACGGCTTGGAAACCAGAAAACTGTAATGTTTTCCTAAGAAGCCGAGGTATCAGTCGTCTGAACCATTTGAGTCTGTGTTTGACCTATGTGTTAATTCCTTGTCACACACCCTGAAACCAGTGACAAACCTGTGGATTGAGCCATGTCACCTGTGTACGCTATGAGCCCAACCCATTCTCTCTTGTAGAGTCGAGTATGTATCTGAACTGTCTTTGGGTTGCTACCTTCTGTTTTTCCTAAGTGGAATTGACCAACTATTGTTGTTGTTATCCTCACCTTGTGGAAATTGGGTTGAAACTGGTTGAAGAAGCGAGTTGTCAGGCCCATGGTTGAAGAGGCAGGTTGTAAGTCATGTGAGCAACTCCCTCTAGGTGAGAGAGTCTGTTGGGAAGTGGTTTTTCCCCAGAGAGAGTCCAACACCAACTTCAGAGCTCTGATAATTCCTGATCCGACCTATTGTCGAGGCCTAGAGAGGGAGGTGAAGCATCGATGGACTGTGCTTATGAAGGTGTATACTCCCAGGAAGAACATGAATGTGGGGGATGAGAGTCTATTAGTAGTGGGTGTAAGAAGGAATCCTGGAAAGAATGCTTCCGGTTATCCTGTGCAGTTTTCCCTGTAACCTGAGCCTCGATTAGGATTCCTTGCCTTGGGTGGAGGTTAGTCCCATCTCGGGGGTGACCTATTGCTGAGAGTGATGAGCGGCGTGGTCTAAGGCTGGGAGGTTCATGGAAGGCCTGCATGTAGTTGGTGGATTTACAATGGTTTCAAAGATAAGTATCATCTTATGCTTAATATTATGTTTTGCATGCCTATGATGCTTATATGTATCATGCATTCTGTTGTGCATATGAATTATTGTTAATGCCAGGGATTATTTATGTTAGCGGTAATCTTGTGTTACTCTAAGTTAAATTTGTTTAATTTGATTTAAATGCATGTTATTAATTAAGTATGAGAATGGTGTTGTTCTGCATAGTAGATTTTGCCCGACCAATGGGATGATGGCCGGGGAGTGTTACAGTTCCTTACTCTTGTCTGCGTGCACAATGATATATAAAATTCCTATCTGTGCAAAACTTCATAAGGGACCTGAACCTGTCTAGAGTTCTCGGTGTCATACAAGGGAACAACTCGATAGCCCTTTTCAGCTGCAGGTAGTAGGTATGGAATATTGCATTCGATTGCCACTATTTTCCCATATCGCTCGAGTACCAGAGCATGGTGAACTTCACGGCTAGAGGTTCAAATGATACAATGTCAGGGAAGGTCGCTCCTTCTGAAATCTCCCAAGTTGTAAATGCGATTAGGGTCAGCAACCAACTAAAGTGGAACTCATAGCCCTAATCCTAAGCTTCATGGCAATCCACTTCTAGCAGGTTGACTAAGTAACTATCCAAGTTCATATGTAATCCCTCCACACACTTTCCAACGAGGTCAACAACAAAGCTCGTGACCTGCGTGGGTCTGTTTTTCCTTACTAGCTTACCAGTGATCAACTAGCAAGCAAGGGAAACTACGCCATTCTAAATGGAGGCTACCTTGTAGCCTCGCATCCCCTTCTCTACATCACCATATATATCTTTAATCCTCTATGCTAGGGCACAGTCTGTAGCCTTCTCTAGGTAAAATTTTTGTGGGTTGGGTCCCTGCATACTTAGGCCAGTGATCCTATGGATCAACATCAAATCGATGATGATAAGTCTATCTAGCCATAATTAACTATCGTGGAAGCACGACAGAAGGATTTTAATGCACATGTTAACCTCTTGGTGCCTTCCAAAATGTGGAATTTTCATGACATTAAGGATAGAGAACTGCATGATGTTCATGGTCCATGGCTGAGGAATGATCTTTTATTTCTTTCCCTTTGTCTTGGTCAAGTACTTATGAGGCACGAGCATGTCGTAGATATTGCAGTCTCCTAGATTATAGTCACTGGTCTTCAAAGTTGGAATCCTCTCCAATTGCGGTCTCACTGCGTGTATCCCCTTTGGGAGGTACGTCGTGATGAATGTGTAGTTGAAGTCCCTCGGGACATTGTCACGACTCACCACATTGTCCAGAGGTGGGATGTAGTCGGGCAGGATGGATGGGATTAACTTTGCATTCACTAAGTCATCTCTATGATTGGTTCTTATCTCATTTGCAGCTCAGGATGGTCTACATCTTCGAGTCGTCGACGGGGAGGCTTACACTGCTCACATCGATGAGGCTTGAAATTCTATGGACATCACTCTTTGTAGTTGAAGTCTCTTATTCTTGCTTCTATGCATTCTTTTTCTTGGAAGATCTCTGATAAGTTGATGTCTCAGGTTTTCTTTTATTTCTAACAATACAGTCTCTAATTCTTTCTGGGGTTCTTCCATAGTCTTAATTTCTGAGTCTTTCTCATGTTTTTCTTGTTCCATGTTCATTCTTTCAAGTTTAGAAATCATCTTAGGGCAATATAGAACTTCATGGTTCATATATTTACAACAAATACAACTAGGTCTTCTATCACGAAAATCCTTAGCAAGATGGCCCGGTCTTCTGCAGCTGTAACAAAGGGTTAATCCTCTCTTCCTCTTAAATGATCCCCAACTTTTCCTGTACTGCGCACTGGGATCACAATAACTAACCTGTAAAAAATTCTTTCTAGGATCCTGTATCCATTTGTTAGTCTAAACAATCTTTCTATGCATAGGAATAACATATCTCTCGCTATTTCTATTAGATCTACTTATATCAAATTTTCTTTCTTCTAGTTGTGCCCTAGTTTTTAGGCTAGGACATAATTTATCAAACATACCTAGATCCATACTTTCGAAACAAAATCTTCACTTAACTTACTTTTAGCAAAACACAAAGCTTTCATATCTAAAAAATTTCACTACTCATACCTTTTTTAGAGCACCCAGCTTCCAGATCTTACTTCTTTTCTTCAGATCGGACTTCTCTTCTTAGCACAGAGCTTTCACAAGTCAAGTAGAATACTACGCACTAAATAAATAGCTCTATGCACAGAGCTCTTTATTTTCCTCAATTCCTAGCAGTCACAGTTTCAGTCTTAGCAACGAAACCATTTGTTGGCACAGGGGTAGACCCAGGGTTCAATGCTTCAACAACGCACCAACAAAACCCTAACTACTGGCCCTTTCAGCAACACCTACGAAGCAGATGAAGTATCACCCAAGGTAGAGGCAGGGGTGGTTGCGGGACTCAAGTGTCTACAACCTAGCTGGGACAAAGATTTGTGATTACAATACCCTAACAAATCACTTAGCAGTTACCATTCATCAGTATTTAATCAATGTTTACTTCATAGATAAAACCCTGATTACAGAGTAACGCAGTATTCAACCGGATCTAGACATCTAAGCATTTATCATAAGAAAACAAATCAGATCTAGCATGTTATTCACATTACTAGGCATATCATATCCATCTAAGCATACATTATTTCACTAAGCATAAATCACATGAACAAGACAGCCATAATGCACAGAACAATCATAACACAGGATATACGTGGTTCACCCCCAGCCTGGGGATATGTCCACCAACTCTTCTCTTCTTTATTATATTATGTCAAGCTTCTTACAGGCACATAGCAACAAAATCCTACTCCACAGAAGACAGGATATCTACGCACCTCACCGGATCCTTCTTTCCCGAGTTTGGTCATAGCACAAAGCCTTGTTACAGTCTGCACATGATCCAGGGGATCAAATTTTGCTCAAAATTCAAAGTGCTTAGAATTTCTTCAAATCGAACAGGTGCGTAGGCCTCATCATCATGAACCCAACGCAACTTGAATGGGTTCAAACAGACATCGGATTAGTGAGATATCATGTTCTATTCAAATTGTCAAATTGTCAAAAAATTTGCTGACTGTACAGTCCGTATAGTTGTTGATGTGGCATGGCCATACACTGACGTGGTAGGTGCTAATTTGGCAAAAAGTTGTCATTTGTGAGGTCAAATCATTTCTTGACATGTGGCACATTTTTTACAAGTGGGATGGTGCCACGTGGCCCAGACATGGGCTGCCACGTGGCACCGTATTTAATTTGGTTGTTAAAATTATATGGAGTCTGTGGGGATCGAACCCCAAACCTCCCGCCATGGTGGAGCGCCTTCACACGGTGTGGGTTACCAATAACCAACGCGTTGTTTCTTATTCTATATATGCTTTCAATTATATTTAAGTTTGAGTTATGGTGTGGTTTGGGCACGGTCCGGGCTGGGGCTTAGCCCCAACCCCCATTCACATGCGGATAACCATGTGACCACACATGCGCATGTTTCAAATGGATTCAAAGCCCC
>ML785858.1:5456-32685 GCA_009831015.1 Picea engelmannii
AACTGTTATGAACCAAACTCAAAAATAGTCAATGAATAATAAACCACTTTGAGGGGGAAACCTCCTTTTACAATATATCCACTGTAATGAATCTCCTTTCTTATAAATAGGAGATAAAGTGAGAATGACGTAACCTACCACTAAGCCGACTTAACCATAACTAATAAACTAATAATAAATGAGTGTTAGGGCCTTAACATAGGGCCTTAGGGGCCTTAACATAGCTCCTCTCTTTAAAAAGGCTTTGCCCTCAAAGCTTGTAATTGAGGGTGTTTGTTCATGAACTGCTCGTTTTCCCATATATCTCCTTCTGGAGGCATATTCTTCCAGTTGATTAGGTACTCCATAATGGTTCTATTTCGAAGAGATATAGAATGTTGATCTATAACGTTTTTTGGTTCAAGAATTAACTTCTCTTCTTCATCTAATTCTGGAAGTTCTGTATATACTAGGGTAGTTTGTCCCAAAAACGTTTTTAGGCAAAATGCATGAAAAACCTTATGAATGTGAGGATAAGGCAAATTTAACTCATACGCCACTTGTCCAATCTTGAGAATAATCTTGTAGGGTCCATAATAGTTTGCAACTAATTTTTTATTCTTCTTCTATTTGAGGGTAGATTGCTTATAAGATTGTAGTCTTAAAAATACCCAATTACCCTCCTCAAATTGTCTTTCACGTCGATGTTGATTTGCTTGTTGCTTCATCATATTTTGTGCCCTTTGAAGGTTTTCCTTAAGAATTGTCAAAGTTTCTTTACTCTTCTCCATGTGTGAATCTATTCTTCGTACTTTGGATTGGCCTTGCAAAAAATATGAGATACTAGGAGTTCGATATCCATAAAAGGATTCAAATGGGGACATCTTAGTAGATGTGTGATAGGTGGTATTATACCACCATTCGGCTAGAGGAAGCTACTTCACCCATTGGGGTTACTTGTTTGAAGAATATCAACGTAAATAACCCTCCAAACATTTGCTAACTATTCCTGTTTGACCATTTGTTTGTGGATGATATGTTGAACTCATAGCTAGAGTTGTTTCATTCATCTTCCATAATTATTTCCAAAAATTTGTTGTGAATTTTGGATCTCTGTCACTTATTATTACTTTAGGAAATTCATGAAGTCGATGAATTTTCTTCATGAACACTTCTTCCACTTGAATTGTCATATATGTACTTTAAATTCCACAAAAAATGTGCATATTTTGTGAGTCTATCCACTACCACAAAAATGACATCCTTACCTTCTGATTTCGATAAACCTGTAATGAAATAATTTATATCTCTTCCCATATTTGATTAGGTATGTGTAAAGGCTGAAGTAAACCCGCAGCTTTTACTGTCTCTCCTTCATTTCTTTGGCAATCCTGACATTCTCTTACAAGTTTTTTAATATCTTTTTTCATTCCTGTTATCACACAGTTTGTAGTTGTAGCAAAAGATGGATGGAAGAAGGGCAAACTGGCGAAATTGAGACTATCCTACCACTGTCACCTCAATAGGATAACTCTTTCTGTTTAGGGTGGTAGGCCCAAGGGAGACGTTCCGGGTGACCCAGGGTTTTGAGAAGGCAAAGGCTTAAAAGGATGAGTAAAGTTATCCCCCTCACAAGTCACCACCGATCAGAAAGTCTGGCTTAATAGCCAATAAAGATAAAAGTAACCAGAAGTGTACCTATCCGAGACAAAGCAACAAGAAAACTATACATGTGCAAGATCACTTGCTGGTTAACACTTCATATAATCCAAGACTTTATGATATAAAGCAATTGACCAATAATATTTATGAAGCAAAATCAACGATGTAAACTAGCAAATGATTACAATATATCACTCCGCAATAAAGGCTAAAGAAGCTTCACAATTATCAATGGCAATTTATCATCAATGTAACAATACTAAAAGCAACGCCTTAGCCAATCATTCAATTGCTTTAAAGACACAATAAACGATGCATGGATATGTTTATAGCACAAATATATGATGACATCAATAGGGTTAGTAAATATTAGTCTAAGCTAGGGTTAGAAGGATTAGTAGTTGTTGAAAGTATTGGATGTGTGTATGATCAAGGTACTCAAACATAGAAGGTCTAGATCAGTGCGCTATTAGGGTAAATGGAGTAAAAAAAGGCTACAAAAGTTGAAGAGCCGAAATGATAGTGATAGGGCTAAACACAAGAGAGTTTAATGATGAGGTGTTGCTAAAGCAAGGCTTCATTAATCAAACCCTAGGGGAAAATGGCTCACTAAGGTGTAGAAACCCTAGGCCTTAGTGCGTTTTCCTCCTTCTTTAGCTCAATGACAAGATAAAAATGGCTAGCTTGAAGAGTAAAAGGTAGAGTGTTGCTATGGCAAGGCTCTATCATCAATCTTCAACAAAATAGATGGCTCCTAGCATAACTTAGTAGAGACATGAAACAAGGACACCAACATGTGCTTGTCCTGTAGGGTTTAATCTAACAAATTATAATAACAAAATGCAAGTAAAAAATACCATAACCATTCAATAAAGAAGAATTTGCAGAAATTCACTTACATCCACCAAGCATTCACATAGCCAAACCCTAGTTGTAAACCTTCCACCAAGAAAATGCCAAAATAACCAAGAAATAGCCTCCTTCAACAAGTGCGAATAAAAATTTCAGCCAAAACCCTAAGGGAGGGCGCAAATTTCAGACCTCACCAAGAGTGAGTGAAAGATGATGTCAAAATGAGAGTTTTAGCTCTCTACTTATACAATACCAAGTGACCTTAATAAAATTTAGGTTACCGAAAGGTCGACAAGGCCAAAATACCAAATAATATTGTTTTACATTAAATGTCATAAATTAAACCCTAATCAAGCAAAAGTAAAGAGGTCATGCTCTTTCTAGGGTGACGTTAGCCCTTTTTAGGGAAACATTGGCCTCCTGGAGCAAAACGTTAGCCCTCCTTGGGCCTCTCCAAGCTGCCACACGTGCCACAATTGCCATAACTGCCTCCCCAAAACGTCCATAATGTTGAATGACGTCATGGGCATCCTGGGTGACGTCATGGGCCTTCCAAGGCCAACGCTCCAGTGAAGAGGGCACAACCCCCCTGGGTAAGGCTCTGCTAGGCCGCCTCTGTGGAACATCCTGCTCTTCTCCGGTGCAAACCCCTATGTCCTGTCTCTGCCCCTTGCTGGGGTCTCAACATCCATATGGTGGGCTCTTCAGCCCCATGGAGGTCCGAACTAATCATTTCCCCATGTGTACCTATCTAATATGGTACCTGTCCATCATGTATGGTCTTGCACATCAATAAATACGCCCTCCATGGGCTCATAAGTCACAGGGATCATAGCAATGTCAATCACACCCAATCATCAATTTTATTAAACATTTGCATAAAACCCCTTTTACCTAGTCAAGTGCTCAAAGACATTATACAAATCTGCAAGGCAAGTTTGGAGGAAGTGACAGGGCGTCCTATTGGGCTAGTGTCCATTGGAAAAGGGATGTTTCCGGAAGAGATCAAATCCAAGTCATGTTAATGGATGAGGTGGATAAGGGATGTCTTGACAAGGGGTGTAGTGATAACAGGGAAATGCAAGGATTACCTGTGGGTGCCTTTGTAGAAGGCGAGTTGCACCTATCCTGGATGCAAATGTTTCCAAGCCCATTCATGCCTTTTATTCTTATTTCTTTATTGTTTTTTCTTTCAAGAAGCTAATAAGGGGACACTGCCCTAATATGGTGACCAGTGGTGGCAATGTTACCCACAAACACTTTCACGGAAATGAGAAGGCTGGCTTGTGATGAGACCCCCTTTCTCTTGGCTATGCATCCAAGAGCCACTACCCTGGCGTGGTAACCAGCTGCTAGTAGTGTCATACAGCTAGATGCCCATGGACCTAATAGGCTGGCTCGTGATGAGAGCCCCTATCCTCTGACTAGGTCTTGTTTTATTATTTTTATGGGTCCCTCTTGTTTCTTGTTGAGAAACTTTTTACTGCTTTCTCGCGGATCCCTGGGTGAAGCATCTCGAGGTTTTATTTTTATGCTTTTATCTTTTGCTAGCTGCTTTTACCTTCTGGGCCTTTAGCCCCTTCTTCCCACAAGGCAAGGTGCAACCCTTAAATGATTTTCCAACCCAATGCCCAGACCAATGTAATGGGATGGATGAGCGGGAAGTAAGATGGAAAGTGGTAAGTATGACGGGAGCGGACGATGAATTTTTAGAAATCCCCCCAGTGGCAACTCAAAACCCATGGGAACAAGCTTACTAGGGCATCCTCTCATTCCCCCCAGACATGGTCAAGTGTATACGTATAAGATCCAAGCACCCGTTAGAAACAAAAAGAACTAAATGCACATATTCAAAGGTTTTGAGGATCAAAGTGACACATACCATGATACCCAGACTCATTACCTCATGGAGTAAGATCCATCTCTGCTACAGGACCAAGTCGAGGTGATGGATGTTGCTGCTATTGACAAAGTGGAGGAGCTAAAAGGAAGAAAATATGGGCCCTCCAGGGCCATGCTCAAGTCGATCTGGTTTTCGGTACTCCATGTCTAAGACCTGTGAGCCTCGAGACATAATCCCCTTAATTATCCCTAAAAGTGGGGGATAACATCTGGCTCCAACTTGGGGACATGTGCTCACCGTAGAGCACATGAGAACCTCAACATATCTGGCATAACCTGTAACCTGCTTGATCTCAATAGAAACTATTAGTAATCATTTGGGGTGGTGATATCACCCCCAACTCATATATATATAAAACAAAAACGAAAGCAATCATATGTACAAGTGTGAAAACAAACTACTCTAGTATGCAATGCAATGGTATATACAATGAATGCAAATGCATACCTACTTACTTGTGAAGTCAAGTCCCCCCACCTTGATGGGGTTTGAGGAGGAGCTCGTTGACTGCTAATGGGCACCTTCTTCCTTCCAAAGTGGACAAGTAATAAGAGTCGTCAACTGATTTTCTTTCAACTTTGAAAGGCTCGAGCCAAAATTGAGTACTTCCTTTGACATTAGTTGGCTCTCCTTTCTTGGTATCCCACATCCATACTACATCCCCTTCCTTGTATTCTCTGATTTTGAACTTGGTTGTTTTCTGAACAACCCTGGTGTATTGTGCAGAGGGAGGGGGGTAAGATTCTACTATAAAGACTTCCTGCTGGGAAGGTCGAATCATTATATCACTTTCTCCTGTCTTTAGTAATTTCATAGTCCCAACTTCCTTGTCTTTATATTTATCTAGGAGTTGCTGGTATTCTTCATTCTTGGGCCATTGAATCTGATCAAAGCCTTCCTCTGTTGCAAAAGGCATATCATTAGGAGAAAATCTAGGAAGACTTTCCATGATTTGTTCATGCGCTTTTTCATCTTTGATGGGATCACTAGCTTCTTGCACATGTGTTCTGGTCATTGGTATATTCGGGAGACGACCTATGGTTCCATTTTTCAAAGCTATATTCACATAAGTGAGGTCCATCTCAAGGGTACCACCCAACATTGAGGCAAACTTCCTAGACAACAACATCCCCCACACATCTGAGACGTCTACTACCACTATGTCAATGTGGACTACTTTCTCAGGGTATTCTTTGAGGCAAACTTCCACATTTTGAATTACCCCATGTGTGGGTATGGCTCTAGACTCAAAACCACACACGTTCCTGTAAGGTCGTGTGACTTTCAAGCCCAATTGTTGCATGACCCTGAGTGACATCATGTTAGCACCAACCCCTAAATATGACATGCAATTGTTGAGGCTCTTATCATTCATTATCAAGGTCATGAAAAAGGGAGGATGTTCATCATACTGGACCCTAAAGTGATCATCTTGTAACATAATAGGAGGGTCCATAGGTCCATCTGATCCTTTGAAAAAGTTGTCAAATCGTTCTTTAACAGATGGTACCTTGATGACTTCTCTCAGAGGGATGGTCACGTGCATCTTGGATAGTGCCCCTTCGAAGTCAAATTTTAAGTCCACCCTCTCCGTTTTGGAAGCTTTAGGGAGGAGGATATCCAAGGGTGGAAGTTTCGTTTGAGTTACTGTAGGAATAGTAGAGATAGGCTGGTTTAGCTTCTTCCGTCTATACACCTGAAATTCTTGTTTTTTCAACTTCTCCTTTGATTCATGATCCAAGTTGTTTATTACTTCCATTCTAGCGCTCATGGCTGCTTCCTTTATACCTTCTCGATGCTCTTAGGAGTGATGTTTAGGCAAATCTAGGGGCCTTCTATAACATGACCTACATTGCTCACTTGTTCATGGCCTCCATTGTTGTAAGGACACTCATGTTCCCAATGTGCTTCACTACACTGCAAACACCAAGGATTTTCATCCATGACATTTGCAGGGGCTAGGGTGTTAGGGACCTTTTGATCATTCTTTGGTTTATAAAATTGGTTCCCCCTTTGGAATTGGCCTTTGTAAGGGACCGTTGGTGTTTGTTTCTGGGCTCTTTCCAGGTTGACAATCCTATTCATCATTAGCTCTTGATTTTTTATCATGCCATCCATGGTAGCTTGTAATTTTTCCATGCGGGTGCAAAGGTCCAAAGTAGTCTCAGTATTGTGGACTGTCTTAGGTTTAGTGTCCATTTTCCCCCTTGGGTTTGAGAAAGGCTCAATCTTAGATGAGTAGAGGTTGCCTTCAATCTTTGTAGCCAATTCTTGAGCTTCTTGGATTGTTTGGGGGTTTTTATCCCCGACGAGATACTCTAATTGACCCGTGAAAGCTTTGGTGTAGATGTAGACGAGGAAATTGTCGGTTGGATGATGGCTCACATGGATCTTCTGCAACATGGTTTCAAACCTAGTGTGGAACTCTTGAATGGACTCATTCTCATGTTTCCAAAGGGAATTCAACCTAGTTAGAAGCATGTTGGTGTCTTCCTTGATACTCCATCTTTTGAGAAAGTCTTCTTCTAGCTTGTCCATGGTTTTAATATTGGCATCAGGAAGACTATGGTACCAACACCTTGAAGCATCAAGGAAGGTAGCATAAAACAATTTCATGACTAGGTCTTCAACATCATCACTAACGAGGTGAAGCTGAAAAAACGCCCAAAAAATTGCTCATATGCTCTTCGGCACTGATTGCATCAGTACTGATAAACTTAGGCAACCACTTCTCATACTTGGGCGGCATTTGCCTAGGGTAGCCTGGTATAGCTGACATGTCTAACGGTTTGAAGAGACTGGATGACCATTGTCTTTGGTTATTGGTTGGGTTCGGTGCATTGGTCTGAGCTGCTGTCCTAGACATTGTGTTTAAAGGAAGACTTCCTCCGAAAAGTGATTTTACTATAGGAGAGTTTTGGGGAGGCTTTCTTCTGAAGTATTGAGGAGGGTTATTGTACCTCCTTGTGGTTTGTGGAGTCGCTAGATAATTTGCTTGAAATTGTCAAAAGGATAAGGGAAACACCCCTAGTGGACTCGCCAGGTAAGTTCTAAGATAAAGGCTCTTGAGGAAAGGCTTACAGAAAAGTGTCGTCTTGAGGAGAATTGACTCAGTGTTCCCTGACAACGACACCAAAATGTTATTGCACAGTTAGTAGTTGTAGCAAAAGATGGATGGAAGAAGGGAAAACCGATGAAATTGAGACTATCCTACCACTGTCACCTCAATAGGATAGCTCTTTCTGTTTAGGGGGCAGGCCCAGGGGAGACGTCCCCGGTGACCTGGGGTTTTGAGAAGGCAAAGGTTTAAAAGGCTGAGTAAAGTTATCCCCCTCACAAGTCACCACCGATCAAAAAGTCCGGCTTAATAGCCAATAAAGATAAAAGGAACCATAAGTGTACCTGCCCGAGACAAAGCAACAAAAAAACTATACATGTGCAAGATCACTTGCTGGTTAGCACTTCATATAATCCAAGACATTTTGATATAAAGCAATTGATCAATAATATTTATGAAGCACAATCAACGATGTAAACTAGCAAATGATTACAATATATCACTCTGCAATAAAGGCTAAAGAAGCTTCACAATTATCAATGACAATTTATCATCAATGTAACAATACTAGAAGCAACGCCTTAGCCAATCATTCAATTGCTTTATAGACACAATAAATGCTACCTGGATATGTTTATAGCACAAATAGATGATGGCAGCAACATGGTTAGTAAATATTAGTCTAAGCTAGGGTTAGAAGGATTAGTAGTTGTTCAAAGTATTGGATGTGTGTATGATCAAGGTACTGAAATATAGAAGGTCTAGATCAATGCGCTATTAGGGTAAATGGAGTCAAAAAATGCTACAAAAGTTGAACGGACGAAATGATAGTGATAGGGATAAAGACAAGAGAGTTTAATGATGAGGTGTTGCTAAAGCAATGCTTCATCAATCAAACCCTAGGGGAAAACGACTCACTAAGGTGTAAAAACCCTAGGCCTTAGTGCGTTTTCCTCCTTCTTTAGCTCGATGACAAGATAAAAACGATTAGCTTGAAGAGTAAAAGGTAGAGTGTTGCTATGGCAATGTTCTATAATCAATCTTCAACAAAATAGATGGCTCCTAGCATAAATTAGTAGGGACATGAAATAAGGACACCAACATGTGCTTGTCCCCTAGGGTTTAATCCAGCAAATTATAATAACAAAATGAAATTAAAAAATACCATAACCATTCAATAAAGAAGGATTTGCAGAAATTCACTTACATCCACCAAGCATTCACATAGCAAAACCCTAGTTGTAAACCTTCCACCAAGAAAATGCCAAAATAGCCAAGAAAAAACCTCCTTCAACAAGTGCGCATAAAAATTTCAGCCAAAACCCTAAGGGAGGGCGCAAATTTCAGACCTCACCAAGAGTGAGAGAAAGATGATGTCAAAATGAGAGTTTTAGCTCTCTACTTATACAATACCAAGTGACCTTAATAAAATTTAGGTCACCAAAAGGTCGACAAGGCCAAAATACCAAATAATATTGTTTTACATTAAATGTCATAAATTAAACCCTAATCAAGAAAAAGTAAAGACGTCATGCCCTTTCTAGGGTGACGTTATCCCTATCTAGGGCAACATTGGCCTCCTGGAGTAAAACGTTAGCCCTCCTTGGGCCTCTCCAAGTTGGCACACGTACCACAACTGCCATAACTGCCTCCCCAAAACGTCCATAATGATGGATGATGTCATGGGCTTCCTGGGTGACGTCATGGGCCTTCCAAGGCCAACGTTCCAGTGAAGAGGGCACAACCCCCCTGGGTAAGGCTTTGCCATGTTGCCTCTGTGGAACGTCCTCCTCTTCTCTGGTGCAAACCCCTCTGTCATGTCTCTGCCCCCTATTGGGGTCTCAAAATCCATTTGGTGGGCTCTTCAACCCCATGGAGGTCTTAACTAATCATCTCCCCATGTGTACTTGTCCAATATGGTACCTGTCTGTCGGTTATGATTCTTCACATCAACAACTACGCCCTCCATGGGCTCATAAGTCATAGGGATCATAGCAATGTCAATCACACCCAATCATCAATTTTATTAAACATGTGCATAAAACCCCTTTTACTCAGTCAAGTGCTCAAAGACATTATACAAATCTGCAAGGCAAGTTTGGAGGAAGTGACAGGGCGTCCTATTGGGCTAGTGTCCACTGGAAAATGGATGTTTCCGGAAGAGATCAAATCCAAGTCATGTTAATGGATGAGGTGGATAAGGGATGTCCTGACAAGGGGTGTAGTGATAGAAGGGAAATGCAAGGCTTACCTGTGGGTGCCTTTGTAGAAGACGAGCTGCACTTGTCTTGGATGCAAATGTTTCCAAGCCCATTCATGCCTTTTATTCTTATTTCTTTATTGCTTTTTCTTTCAAGAAGCTAATCAGGGGACACTGCCCTGGCGTGGTGACCAGTGGTGACAATGTTACCCACAAACACTTTCACGGAAATGAGAAGGTTGGCTCGTGATGAGACCCCATTTCTCTTGGCCATGCAACCAAGAGCCACTACCCTGGCGTGGTAACCAGCTGTTAGTAGTGTCATACCGCTAGATGCGCATGGACCTAATAGGTTGGCTCATGATGAGACCCCCTATCCTCTGACTAGGTCTTGTTTTATTATTTTTATGGGTCCCTCTTGTTTCTTGCTAAGAAGATTTTTACTGCTTTCTCAAGGATCCCTGGGCGAAGCATCTCGATGTTTTATTTTTATGCTTTTATCTTTTGCCAACTGCTTTTACCTTCTGGGCCTTTAGCCCCTTCTTCCCACAAGGCAAGGTGAAACCCTTAAATGATTTTCCAACCCAATGCCCAAACCAATGTAATGGGATGGATGAACGGGAAGTAAGATGGAAAGTGGTAAGTATGACGGGAGCGGACAATGAATTTTTAGAAATCCCCCCAGTGGCAACTCAAAACCTGTGGGCACACGCTTACTAGGGCATCATGTCATTCCCCCCAGACATGGTCAAGTAGATAAGTATAAGATCCAAGCACCCGTTAGAAACAAAAAGAACTAAATGCACATATTCAAAGGTTTTGAGGATCAGAGTGACACATACCATGATACCCAGACTCATTACCTCATGGAGCAAGATCCATCTCTGCTACAGGACCAAGCTGAGGTGATGGATGCTGCTGCTGTTGACAAAGTGGAGGCGTTGAAAGGAAGAAAAGATGGGCCCTCCAGGGCCATGCTCAAGTTGATCTAGCTCTCGGTACTCCATGTCTAGGACCCGTGGGCCTCGAGACATAATCTCCTTAGTTATCCCTAAAAGTGGGGGATAACAATTCCTTGCCCCCAAAAATCTTTTTTTAATCCTTTGATATGTTTTAAGGAACCTTTAATGTTCTGCCATCAGAGAGTCATGAAATTCTCTTAATATTTGTTTTTTCAACTTTGATTGAGATCATAAAAATATTCTACCCTTGTACCAAAGGATATCTCTCTTCCACTCCCAATGTTCCATAGGTTTCATCCCTTCCTTTATACATTGTATTTTCTGTCTAATACTATTGTCATTTTGCCATTCCTGGCGAACGTCTTCCAACCACGTAGGGATGTAAGGTGTAATGGAATATACAATCGAGGCTTCTTCTATTCTAGAAAGGGCATCTACTACCACTTTGTCCTTCCTGTTTTTGTAGATTATTTCAAAATCAAACCCTTGCATTTTTTCTACCAGTTTTTGTTGCTCTTCTGATGACAATCTTTGCTCCAAAAAGTACGTTATGATATCATGGCCTGTCTTGACTTTAAAATGTCTCCCAATGGTATATTGTTGCCATTTTTATTGTGCAAAATTTGTGCCATTGCTTTTTCATATGTAGATTTCACCAGTTATCTCCCTTGAATTGTTTACTTTCAAAGGTCAATGGTATCCCTTCTTACATCAATACTGGTCCAATTCCTTGTCCTGATACATAACATTCGATTATGAATGTCTTACCAAAATCAGGTTTTGACAATACTAGTGTAGAAGACATGACATCCTTTAAAAGTGAGAATGCCAAGACAATCTCTTCCTTCCATATAAATGAGTGTTTCTTCAAGAGATATGTGAGTGGACCTACAATGTGTGCATAATTCTTAACAAATTTTCGATAATATCCTATAAGACCCAAAAATCCTCTAAGACTCTTGTTGTTCTTAGGAATAGGCCATTTTTTAATAGATTGGATCTTTTGAGGGTCCACCTTAACCCCTTCCCTTGAAACAATATGACTCAAATACTTCTTGTTTCCCAAAAGCACATTTGGATCATTTTACAAACAATTGATTGTTCTCGAGAATTTGTAGGACTTTATCCACATGTTTATTGTGGTCTTCTCATGATTTTCTATAGATAAGTATATCATCAAAGAAAACCAACATAAACTTTCAAAGTTGGGGCTGAAAAAAATTGTTCAGAAGGCTTTGAAAGTAAAAGGAGCATTCGTCAACCCAAAAGGCATGACGAAGAACTCATAGTGCCCTTCATGTGTTCTAAAAGTTGTATTGGGAATGTCTTATTTTATTAATATGATTTGGTGGTATCCTGATTTAAGATCTAACTTTGTAAAATTAGACATTTCATAAAGATCATCTAACAACGCATCAATATTTGGAATAGGGAATTTATTCTTGATGGTGATTTTGTTTAAATCTCTATAATCAGGACACATCCTTCAAGAATTATCTTTTTTCCTCACCATAACTACTGGAGCTGAAAATGAACTCTTGCTTGGTTGAATAATACCTAAATCCAGCATGTCTTGTACCATTTTCTCAATCTCCCCCTTTTGTTGATGAAGATATCTACAAGGCCTTTTATTAGGAGGAGTACTTCCAAGTATTAGTTCAATTTGATGTTCATGGTTTCTAGATGTAGGTATCCCTTTAGGAATTCTTGGAAGACCCTATGGTGTTTTTCCAAGGTGCATTTTAATTCATTTGGAATATTTTCATTTCTTGCTTTACTTCCATAGAATGAAGTCTAACCAAAACGCCCCTACTACAATTTTTTAGGAGCTTTTCCATTCTATGAGAGTTGATGACCCGAGGTGTAGATCTTAACCCCTTGAGTTCATATTGATATCCTTCCAATTCAAATCTTATGAAGAATTTCTTATAGTTTGTAGAGACTATATCTAATGTTCTCAACCTTTGAATCCCCAAAACAACATCTACTCCTCCAATGGTAATGGCATACATTAGGATTTCTAAGTTCTATTCTCCCATACTAAGTTTAATGTCATGGCATTTTCCTACACAATCAATACTCCTGCCATTAGCAACCAAAACTTGAAAATTTGTTACTGGATACACAAAACTATTGAGACTCTCTACTAATATTTTATCAATGAAGTTATGTGTACTACTTGAGTCAATAAGCACCATGGATTTTTGCTTCTTAATGTATCTGGAAATCTTAAGGGTTTGAGGCACTGACAAAACTATTAATGCATAAACAAATATTTCACCCCTATTACTATTGTGCAAAATTTCTACATCTTTTCCCTGCTCTTTTAAGTTCACAAGTTCTCCCTTATCCATTTGTACAGATGCCTCCATTTCCTCTTCATCATCATTCTCCAAGGTGAACAATTTTATTTCTTTACATTTATGCCCTTTTGACCATTTGCTATTACAACCAAAGCATAGTCCTTTTGCTCTTCTTCCCTCCTTTTCCTTCTATGATATTCGAGTAGGTTGAGGTAGGTGTTAACGACTGAAAACGTCAACGTGATTTTGCCCACAAAGTGTTGCTAAAGCCTATTATTATACAAGACTAAATAATGCTAGTAGGCGGGACCCCCTTGAACTTTTGAAGATCAGATCTGTTCATTTTGTTATGATGATGTGCTACAAAGGTTTACATGGTTGACGGGATATTGTTGTCTTTGATATGAGTTAAGCTTTGAGATGCTGTTCCTACATGTTAGTGCAACCTGCTATTCATTTATGGTATTTATTCTTCTCGCACCTGCACAACAAACATGTTAGTGAAATGATATGAAAGACAATTAGAGGAAGGCAAAATACTATGTCACATGCAAGAAAGGGATCTAGTTCTGCAAATACCATATGCATGAGAATACTTGTTGATTGTTGATTGAACCCTAGCTAACAAGGAAATGGATATGAAATTGTGTTGATTTTTTTTTTTAATATGCATATGGTTGAAATGTTGGTGGCGCACTTGGCAAAGTGATAATGCAATGGTTATGCATTGGTTAATGGAATTGGCAACCGATATACATATGGTATATAGTCTATATGCATGGTGATTACGCTATGGTACATGTTGATGTTGATCACGCTGTTAGTGATGGTTCTATACATGATCTCTTAGATTGTATAGTTGACATGCGATATGGTTAATTTAGAAATGGGAGATATGATGTGGATGGCGCAATTAAAAAGAAATTGATGTGGGTTCCAACACGGATTTTAAATTAATGGTTTTAATGAAGGGCCTGTTGGTATGTACTCACGAGTTAATGTAATGTGGGTGGAGGCGATGTGAATTTACTGCATGTCACCTTTACCCTTCCCGTTGGCCGCCACCCTAATCGACTGTTGTTCGTTTTGTTGCTTTGGTTGTGCTCCGGAAGTGTAGCAGGGTGGAACCGTTCGGCCACCTCTCGTCTTAAGGATCTCGATTAACAGGTATGTCCTTTTTTTTTGGCCATTCTTGACTTCGCTCTGGTTATGAAATAATTATTGGCTTAGGTGTATGGGTTTATGTTTTTCCTAAGCATAGCAACTGTGTGAAATTTTTGTGTTTGAATGAAAAATTGGATGGTTCTTCCTGCATTTTTGAGTGGGTCGAAGTTGTTGGTCTTCTTGGGCGATAGCTCTTTGTTACCACTGTTGTCTGGTTGGAGGGTTCTTTTTTAGCTTGCGTGGATAGCTTTCTTCACACACTGTCACTAGTACAGTCTCTAGTTTTCATGGTTTAATGTTCGGAGGTTCTCTGCGTCGGTATGCTAGTTCGTTTCAGAATTGGTTGATTACACCACCAGGGGTCATGAAATGAGGTCCCTGTTCTTCCTTGACCTTGTCTTCACCTCTGTGTTGTGATTGTTGACCAAAGAGCACGAGGGTTATACCCCGTGCGTGTTAAAAAGGAACCTTTTTCCCAGGCCAGACTAGGGCCCTACCTTTTCGGCTATGGCCTATGTCACGAATTTGTTACCTGCCACGAATGAGTCATGGCCCTCTTTGTGTGCATCACTGGCCTCGAAAGTCTCACCATTACGAGGAATTAGCTATGTTCCCTGGGGTTGGCCACAGAATAAAACCTTAATCCTCCAGTCCAGAATGTTATAGAGGAGACTGTCGTTCTTATCAAGTTGCTACAGGTTATTGTATGGTTAGTTACCTAAAGGGTAGACTTACCCAGTTGGCCCATATCAGTCATGTTAGTCGGCATTTGGTTACTGCTTTTGTGATGATGAGGACAAATCCTTCATGGCCAATTGCATTTTTACAGAACGCAGTCACTCTCCTCGTATTAATACTCAGTATTTTATTCGAAGGGCCTCTGCTCCGATTCGATTGGCTGCGTTGGTATGCATAGCTACTACAGTTTGTTCGGTTGATCGATCTTCTCCCACAGTGGAAAATTGTTGATTGATATGCAATCACTAGTAATGACACTTATGGTGATTTGAATGATGGTTGGCATTGGTTACAAGGGCTTGGCGTTGTTCACACATGTCGCGTCTTGTAAATGATGTTTTGCAAAATAAATTGTTGGACTGGATATATCTAATGCATTTTTGGTTGTTGGTTGAATAACCCTGAGTACGCGCAACCTGACAATCATGGGTGATTAAATCGATAGCTCAACACGTTGTACTGAGTTATATCGTGGGCGTATGTTGCTGTGTGATTATTGGAAATGTTACACCGTGGGATTTTCTCAGTTGCGCACTGTGTGTAGTATGGATGACTTGTTTTCATACTCAATGATACCCACTGAGTTTTGAGCGTGTTATTTATTGCAATTGGCCACTGTTGATAAAAATCGTGTTGGGTAGGTGGCTCAATTTTTAAGTCACATTGGATTGTTTGTTTACGAGGGCAGAACTACATTTCCTGGGAAAAACTGCTCCTGCATAGCTTGTGTCTAATTAATGGCTGTTGGTTGTATAATAAGTTGTCATTTTCAGGCATGTAAATTTGATCTTTTACTACACATATATATGAGAATGAATATCGTTGCAAATTTTTATGGGTTATATTGCAGCACTAGTGACTTTGTTGTTATTTTGAAAACATGACTGTGGAAGTATAGTCGTGGATTGAAGAAATGCCTGAACAATGGTTGATTTTGATAGTAATAGATTGGAAATGGGGATTGTTTGTAAATTGTTATAAAATGCAGATTGTGGGAACACTGCCTCTTACAAACCGTATTTAAAGTTTTGATTAACGAACAATAAACTAGCTAAATGTACATGAATTGTTATTTAGTCAAATGATTGTTGATTGGATGGTACATCTAGTCTTATTGCAGAATATTCTATGGATCGCTTGATTAATTTCATGAACAGTAATCGTTTTCTTCCCCTTCCATGATTTCACTTTCCGCTAATTACAAACCCTTCACATATCCCATATCCTTCTTTCACCCGCTGTTCTGAAATTGATTACAACCAAGGGAATTTTTGTGTTGAGATAGATGAAAGTGGCAGTGTTTTGGGTGGATTGCAGTGATGTTTTATTAGCTTGTTTTACAGTTAATTGTTGTTGTCATTGAGCAATGACCATTTCTTCTCCCCTTTCATTATATCATTTTTTTTTTCGCTAATTACAAACCCCTCATGTATCCCTGAACCCTTTTTTCACTCCCCTGCTTGTTGATTTAGCATTAAAACAATTTGTATGGATTGGATTGCATGAGCCTGATACATTCTGAGCCAAATCTATTTCTTATTTTTAAGAGTTGTCATGCATGGTTATTTAAAAGACTATTTGCTAATCGATTACACATGCAGGATGAGTTTTTTTAGTCGGGGAAGCCATGGCCGAGGAAACAGAGGAAGAGGTAACTGGAACTGAGGCCCAAGAAGACCCAGGTTCTCCATACATTTTGATGCTGATTCAGAAGAGCTTGGCCAATTGCTTCATGCCAGATTCTTTAATTGGATTGGGTAGGGAATAGTCCAACCTAGGCCTGAAAGGCCTCATTTCCAAGCCCTGCAAGCCCCCGATATCCTTGTACCTCCTCATGTCTCCTTACAACCCGAGGTCCCTGAAAATGATCCCGAGGTCCTAGAAAATGATGGATGGCAGGAGATTGTCCACTCAACAGTCTCCCAACATCGTGGCTGGCCCAACTTGACCTTGCCTGCTCCTCCACCTTTGAACCGTCCAAGATGCCCCCAACCACTTGCCAGTGCAATCCTCCCATGCTAGCAAGAGATTGAAGACCGAGGCCCACCATGCATTTGATAAAGGAAAAACCACTGCAGCCCCTTCTTTACCCTCTGTTGACTCTGACAAATCCGTGTCTTCACGGATGCATTTGAGAGACTATTGTTCCCATGTGATCAGTGATATAAAGCCTAAAGGCTCTGCCCAACCTAAGGCAAATTCGGGAAAATCAAGAGGTGACAACAACAACCAAGGAAGGGTTACATCACAGACTGAGAAATATGGCTTTTGAATTTTATTTTATCTATTGATTTATGACAGTTGACTTCATGGATTTTGGACAACATGTTTTATTTTGAATATATGAGTATTATTTTGAAATATTTTCAAATTTTCATGAGCCAAAAGTAAATATGTTGAAGGGAAGCACAAAGAGGTGTGTTTGCTTAACTAATGGTTATGTTATGATTGTTATGAACTAAAGGGAGTCACAAGGGGTCCCACCTACTAGTTATTATTTAATTATGACCATATTATGATTATTACTTTTCCCCCCTAACTAAAGTTAGTTGAGTCTTTAGTTAACTTAACTAATGAGTTGGTTCAACTACTTCAACCAATTCTAATTTGTTAAAAGCAAAAGGAAAGGGGGGGAATAAGAGGAGGACAGAAGCAAGAGGCATGCTAAGGTTTGCTCTTTGAGTTTATGTTGAGATAGTTCAGTTTTCATTCATTTATATATTCATCATATCCCAATTCTCTTTTGTGATAGCAGGATCTTATTGTAGACAACAATATTCAGGGCTGATGCATATCATTCAGACACTTGTTTTTCAGAGGTGTTGATCTATCTTTGATAATCTATGTAGTCTTATTTGTTTGTGAATTAATTTTCATGACTGATAAAGGCTATTGTGCAGAGTCGAGTGGGCAGCAATTTGTGGCAAGCTGATCTAGCTTTTAGAGTTCAGTTTTGGTTTTCTGTCAGAGGTCCTTTTGTATGTTCCATCGGGGATGTCTAAGTTTGACTTTGGTCCAAGATTTCTATATGAGATTTTGTAAAGAAAATGACTCTTTGGTGAATTGGAATGAAATAAATGATTTCTTTATGTCTCAATTGTCTTGATTATCATCTTGGTGTCTTTAATTCTATTTCTTACATTTATTTCAACAACTGAAATATTCAAAAAATTGCATAAAATGTGAATTTCCAGCAAGTTTTTTTGTTAATAAAAGACTAGCCTAAGCACTTGTAATTAATACTTGTGAGTTAGGATGTTATTTGTGTTGGCTATAAACATAGGGTGATATTCCCGACTACTTTACTTTATCCAAGTAAAGTCTGAAAATGCTCGAGTAAGATCAATTCATATCTTTTCCTCAACATTTATTTTGGCGACCATACTGGGGAGATCTTTGATATTTCCCTGGTTAAATTTTATACTTGATTCTCATCGATACATCTTTCTTTTCTGATTTTGATTCTTTGACTGTTTTCTATTAATCACTGTTCCTATTGCAAGGCAACCCAATATTGAGCTCGGTATTGAAGACCAGACCAACATTGCTTTAAATATGTTTAACGCCATTCTAGACACTGCCAATACCTGTGCTTAACTTAACCATTCTTGGGCAGAAATTGAGCGAGATATTAGTGCTCAAGAACGATTGGAGGCTAGATGAAGACATCCTAGAAATCAACAATAACATTTTGCTTCTTCAGTTTAGGCCTTTCTTTCACGTCCTTTGATTCTCGTGCTTCTAGAAGAAGAAGAGGCTTGTCACCCGAAATCAGTCCTATTGCTGAAATAGGAAGGAGAAACATTGTGTTATCTGTCCGACAAAGTGCTCTAAAGATAACTTTATCTTATTCATCCAACTTGTCTTTGTTTCCCTCATCTATCATCCTCAAGATGGCATTTAGTGGTGGCTTTGGTGGCACTGGAAGTGATCCATCTTCCCAATCTTCATCGTCATCGGTGATTGGTAGCTTGTACAACCAACATATCCCGGTCTAATCTACTAAGAACCCCACCAAAGTCATCAAAAAGTATGGACTTTTTCAGTTCTAAGAAGACACCACAACTATGTCGTCGCATGTGTCCGCTCCTCTTAACCTAGCACCTGCTACTCGTCCACTTCCAAAGTTTAAGGAGCACCTGCTACTCGTCCACTTCCAAATTTTAAGGAGCACCTGCCCAAGTTTTCGGGGAATAACACTGTCAGTACCAGTGAACACCTAGTGGCATTCTCTCATGCTTGTCATAACATAGGGGCCAACGACAATGACACTTGCATGCGCTTGTTTGTCAATTCCTTGGAAGGGAAGGCTGCAACCGATTTCTTGGATCTTCCGCCTAAGATCCTATCTACTTGGGATGAACTAATTTATTGGTTCCGATCCACTTACGGGCAATCCAAAAGCCCGATTCAGAAGTTAAGGGAATATAATAATGTTACCTACAAAGAGGGTGAGACTATCAAGTCTTTCAACTTGCATTTCACCAAATTGTACAATCAAATCCTCGAACTAATCCGCCCCTAGAACCAAGCCGCATTCATGCATTATTACAATGCATTGCCTTCTCCTTACTGTCATAGGCTTGAGGAAAAGGCCATTGATAATCTCGACTCTGCCCTGCATACTTGCTCCGAGTATGAAGAACAACTTGAACGAACCGATCTACCCCAGGGAGAATCAATTAGACGGACATACATGTCCTCTCTCTTACAGCTAGTACATGATATGAACAATCGCATGATAGCATTTGAGCGGAAGGGTACTGTCGCCCCTCTCACCTCTGGAGCTTCATCCTCTTCTGCTCCTCCTTTCAGAAGTCCGGTTGAAAATAATTTTCAGCCCAAAGCTATCTTGCCTAGGAGTTGGTGTAACTTTTGCAAGGAACACCATGAAGAAACCACGTGTGAGGTAAGGAAGAGTGCCAAAGACAAGATCTTTGGTAAGAGACCAGAAGCTACTATCGCTGTCCTAGATTTTGTCGAGCCAGAAGATGTCATGGTTATCAATACTAGAAACAAAGCCTATGCTCCCAAGGGAAAATTTGACCCTTCCCACAGTTCTTCTAGCCTGAGTTCATCTTCAACCCCTGCTGTGCCCCAGGTTCCTATAATTTTTGAGAGTCAAGGAATCACCCCCTCTCCCCCCTCTTCCAAATACAATATCTTGAATCAATTGGCCAACATCAAAGCAGATGCCATCCTCCTAGACATGGTTGCCGTCCCTGAACAATAGATGCATCTAAGACAATTCATGGAAGGAAAAGATTTCGTTGTGGCCAATCTTTTTGAAGAGGTAAACGAAGAGGATTCTTCTGTAAATAAAGTAGGTGTACATAACTTCAAATACCTTGTAAAAAATCCCCCTTTTTATATTTCTATAAAGATCATGGATAAAATCGTCCATTGTTGTCTAATTGATGGTGGTTCAGGCCCAAGTGTCATGTCGAAGATTATTATGGAAGAGCTAGGCTTATCTTGTACAAATGAAAATACCATAAACATGCTCTCCTATAATAGTCTACAACAAACAACCATAGGCGAGATTAAAGACGTAAACTTGGTTTTATGCGTTCACCCTGAGATAAGGACAACCCTCAACATTCAGGTGATTGATATGCCTGTGAGCAATTATTTAATTATCTTGGGGAGAGATTGGCAAGCTCTAACAGGTGGATACCTCTCACTCGACGTGACACATTTATCCGTTCCTCGGAATGGTAAGAATATCATAGTCCTTAGAGAGGGAAGAATTTTGCCCTACATAGAGAGTGTTCCACAATCTAGCATAAACTATATCGAAGAAGACCTAGGAGTGTATTCCATCTTCACCGAGGAAGATAACATTCCTTTGGAAAAAATCGATTTAGATGATGATATATGGCATATGCACTTTGATGGTTCATGCTCTAGTGAAGGTAATGGGGCTGACATTATCTTGGTTTCTCCTGCAGGGAAAATTCACAATCTGTCATACAAGTTGGATTTTGCTTGTTCAAACAATGCCGCTAAATTTGAAGCCTTGTTGTCAGGCATTGGTAACACCCTTAATCTTGGTTGTGGTCACCTTTCAGTTTTCGGAAATTCTGAGCTTGTTGTGGACCTGGTACGTAAGACTTGCTCTCCTAGCGACAAGTGAATGGAACGATATTCCCAAACTGTTTGGACTATTGTCTCGAACCTTCTATCTTTTAACATCACTCATGTTAGGAAGGAGTTGAATTCAATCGCTGATCGATTAGCCGTCTTTGCAGCCTCACCTACTCAACAACTCTTGCCTTGCTGGCCTGATTGCGTTTTACAATCTCTAGATCATTCATATATTCTTGACTATGTAGGATCTTGGAAGGACCTCTCTGGCAATGAGAGCATTTGTGCTATCACCCAAGATGAACCTCTTAAGAAAGAGGAAATTATATACACAGAAAATAATAGGATTCCTGAGGGCTTGACTCCTCTTGAGAGTTCATTTTCTTTGAGTGTTGGAGGCAATAAAGAAAAGGAAGAGGAGTTACAACTGAGGGTGGTTGAAGCCATCTTCGTGAACATTGGGACACCTGGATCTTCATCGAACGTTAAAATAAATGTCCATGGTTCTGATAAAGAAGAGATGAAGTTTGCTGAGTTACTTGGTGGATTTCAAAAGGTTTTTTCTTGGTTTAATGTGGATTTTCGTGGTTTTGATCCAGGTCTTGTTCAACATATTATGAAACCAGCGAGGCAAAAACAAAGGCTTGTTAACTCTGCACTGAGAGCAACCTTTCGTAGGGAGTCAAGGAATTTCTCAAGGATCGAAATGTTTTTTTAGTCCACCCTAAATGGGTTTCCAAATGGGAACCTGCTTCGAAGACCATTGATAATACTAGAACCGACATTAGTCTTCGAACTTTCAGGTAAGCAATCATGAGAAATCCTTTCCTTCCTTTCAGCATGGAAACGTTTCTGCAACAGGTTGTAGAGTTACACTTGGAGCCCTTGACAATTTTTTTGGTTAGAATAAAATCAAGGTAGAAGGGGAAAATATTCACAAAACCACTTTTATTACTAATTGCGATACTATATCTTACAACTTCCTGCCTTCTGGTTTATTTGATACAAGTATCGCCTTAAAGGGGCCTATACACACAAATTTCGATGAATTGGTCAGTCTCCATGTTTATCTTGATGATTTAATTGTATTCGTCCAAAGGCTGATAGTTACGTCAGAATTTCAAGTGTTGGGTCATTTCCAGATTACTTTTGTCTTAGACACTAACTCAGAAATTTTGGAGGAGTTACAGAGACAATGGTTTTCACACAGCACTAACAATCCTCGCTTGAAATATTGCGAGGGACCAACGTGAAAGGTTTTTTTGCTGATTGGATTCTTCTGTATACTAGTAACTTAACTTTGCTTTCATTTTTTTGTGCTTCTTTATCTACTTTACAACACTTTAATTTATGCTTTCTAAGTTGAGTTTTATTCTCTTGCTGCATTTTATTTTTGTCTTTACTGCTGCTGTTTTAATCTTTGCATTATTACTTCTGTTGCAGTTTTGATCTGTATCAATTTTTGAGTGTTTGGTCAAGTTAGAATGTTGGATCAAGTCTGCCACAGTGACACCCTTGCAAAATCGTTGTTAGTCAATAACAATCGAGCTGACACAACTGTTATGATCTCTCCTCTGAAGGACCTTGAATTGTTACATATTTCCGCTGTTGTCTTACAAGGACTTGGTTGTTTCCTGCTTCTTCTCACCAATGCTTCGTCCATTGCAATCATAAGAGCAAATCTATAAGTTTTCATTTTTAAAGTTAAGAGCATACTCTAGTCAGATGATCATACATACAGTCGTAAAACCCCTCATACTTGACACTTTCCATGAATTATTCCCAAATTCCCGGACATATTTCCATTAAATCCACTCACTTCCCCCTGTTGCATAATCATTCGAATTACGTATTCTCGAGATTGCTATTCTTGGTTTGTGAAACCATGAGTTCTGAGTTCTAATCTGTTGAAAACAAATTTCCCTGTGGAGTTGCCAGTTTGTCGACGATTGAAAACGTCAATGTAATTTTTCCCGCAAAGTGCTGCTAAAGCCTATTATTATATAAGACTAAATAATGCTAGTAGGTGGAACCCCCTTGAACTTTTGAAGATCAGATCTGTTCATTTTCGATATTATGATGATGTGATACGCAGGTTTACATGGTTGACGGGATATTGTTGTCATTGATATGAGTTAAGCTTTGAGATGTTGTTCCTACATGTTAGTGCAACCTGCTATTCATTTATGGTATTTATTCTTCTCGCACCTGCACAACAAACATGTTAGTGAAATCATATGAAAGGCAATTAGAGGAAGGAAAAATACTATGACACATGCAAGAAAGGGATCTAGTTCTGCAAATACCATATGCATGAGAATACTTGTTGATTGTTGATTGAACCCTAGCTAACAAGGAAATGGCTATGAAATTGTGTTGAATTTTATTTTTAATATGCATATGGTTGAAATGTTGGTGGCGCACTTGGCAAGGTGATAATGCAATGGTTATGCATTGGTTAATGGAATTGGCAGCCGATATACATATGGTATATAGTCTATATGCATGGTTATTACGCTATGGTACAAGTTGATGTTGATCGCGTTGTTAGTGATGGTTCTATACATGATCTCTTAGATTGTATAGTTGACATGCGATATGGTTAAGTTAAAAATGGGGCATATGATGTGGATGGCACAATTAGCAAGAAATTGATGTGGGTTCCAATGCGGATTTTAAATTAATGGTTTTAATGAAGGGCCTGTTGGTATGTACTCACGAGTTAATGTAAAGTGGGTGGAGGTGATGTGCATTTACTGCACGTCACCTTTATCCTTCCCGTTGGCCGCCACCCTAATCGACGGTTGTTTGTTTTGCTGCTTTGGTTGTGCTCCAAAAGTGTAGCAGGGTGGAATCGTTCGGCAACCTCTCGTCTTAAGGATCTCGATTAACAGGTATGTCCTTTTTTTTGGCTATTCTTGACTTCTCTTTGGTTATGAAATAATTATTGGCTCAGGTGTATGGGTTTATGTTTTTCCTAAGCATAGCAATTGTGTGAAATTTTGGTGTTTGGATGAAAAATTGGATGGTTCTTCTTGCATTTTTGAGTGGGTCGAAGTTGTTGGTCTTTCTGGGCGATAGCACTTTGTTACCACTGCTATCTGGTTGGAGAGTTCTTATTTATCTTGCGTGGATAGCTTTCTTCATGCACTGTCACTAGTACAGTCTCTGGTTTTCATGGTTTAATGTTCAGAGGTTCCCTGCGTCAGTATGTTAGCTTGTTTCGGAATTGGTTTATTACACCATCAGGGGTCACGAAATGAGGTCCCTGTTCTTCCTTGACCCTGTCTTCACCTTTGTGTTGTGATTGTTGACCAAAGAGCACGAGGGTTATACCTTGCGCGTGTTAAAAAAAAACCTTTTTCCCAGGCCAGACTAGGGCCCTACCTTTTTGGTTGCCCCTGTCACGAATTTGTTACCTGCCATGAATGAGTCATGGCCCTCTCTGTGCACATCATTGGCCTTGAAGGTATCACCATTACGAGGAATTGGCTTCGTTCCTGAGGGTTGGCCACAGAATAAAAACTTAACCCTCTAGTACGAAGTGTTATAGAGGAGACTGTCGTGCTTATCAAGTTGCTATTGGTTATTGTATGGTTAGTTACCTAAAGGGCAGACTTACCCAGTTGACCCATATCAGTCATGTTAGTCGGCATTTGGTTACTGCTTTTGTGATGACGAGGACAAACCCTTCGTGGCCAATTGCACTTTACAGAACGCAGTCACTCCCCTCATATTAATACTCAGTATTTTTATTGGAAGGGCCTCTGCCCCGATTCGATTGGTTGCGTGGGTATGCATAGCTACTACAGTTTGTTCGGTTGATCGATCTTCTCCCACAGTAGAAAATTGTTGATTGATATGCAGTGGCTAGTAATGACATTTATAGTGATTTGAATGATGGTTGTCATTGGTTACAAGGGCTTGGTGTTGTTCACACATGTTGCATCCTGTAAATGATGTTTTGCAAAATAAATTGTTGGAATGGATATATCTACTGCATTTTTGGTTGTTGGTCGAATAAGCCTAAGTACGTGCAACCTGACAATCATGGGTGACTAAATCGATAGCTCAACACGATGTATTGAGTTATATCGTGGGTGTATGTTGCTGTGTGATTATTGGAAATGTTACACAGTGGGATTTTCTTAGTTGTGCACTGTGTGTAGTATGGATGACTTGTTTTCATACTCAGTGATACCCATTGAGTTTTGAGCGCGTTATTTATTACAATTGGGCACTGTTGATAAAAATTGTGTTGAGTAGGTGGCTTAGTTTTTAAGTCACATTGGATTGTTTGTTTATGAGGGAAGAACTACATTTTAGGGGAAAAACTACTCCTGCATAGCTTGTGTCTAATTGATGGCTGTTGATTGTATAATAAGTTGTCATTTTCAGGAGTGTAAATTTGATCTTTTACTACACATATATATGAGAATGAATATCATTGAAATTTTGATGGGTTATATTGCAACAATAGTGACTTCGTTGTTATTTTGAAAACAAGATTGTGGAAGTATAGTCGTGGATTGAAGAAATCCCTGGACAGTGGTTGATTTTGATAGTAACAGATTGGAAATGGGGACTGTTCGTAAGTTGTTATAAAATGCAGATTGTGGGAACAGTGTCTCTTACAAACCGTATGGAAAACTTACTGTTTTGCAATAGCAATGTGTTAAAGTTTGATTAACGAACAATAAACTAGCTAAATTTATAAGAATTGTTATTTAGTCAAATGATTGTTGATTGGATGGTACATCTAGTTTTACTGCAGAATATTCTATGGATCGCTTGATTAATTTCATGAACAATAATCATTTTCTTCCCCTTCCATGATTTCACTTTCCCCTAATTACAAACCTTTCACATATCCCATATCCTTCTTTCACCCCTTGTTCTGAAATTGATTACAGCCAAGGAAATTTCTGTGTTGAGATAGATGAAAGTGGCAGTGTTTTGGGTGGATTACAATGATGTTTTATTAGCTTGTTTTACAATTAATTGTTTTTGTCATTGAGCAGTGACCATTTCTTCTCCCCTTTCATTATATCATTTTTTTTCGTTAATTACAAACCCCTCATGTATCCTTGAACCCTTTTTTCACCCCCCTGCTCATTGATTTAACATTAAAACAATTTGTATGGATTGGATTGCATGAGCCTGATACATTCTGAACCAAATCTATTTTGTATTTTTAAAAGTTGTCATACATGGTTATTTAAAAAACTATTTGATAATCTATTACACATGCAGGAAGAGTTTTTTCAGTCAGGGAAGCCATGGTCGAGGAAACGGAGGAAGAGGTAACTGGAATTGAGGCTCAAGAAGGCCCAGGTTCTCCATACATTTTGATGTTGATTCAGAAGAGCTTGGCTAATTGTTTCATGCGAGATTCTTTAATTGGATTGTTTGTGCAGGGAATAGTCCAACCTAGGCTTGAAAGGCCCCCTTTCCAAGCCTCAGAAGCCCCCAATATCCCTGTACATCCTCATGTATCCTTACAACCTGAGGTCCCTGAAAATGATGGATGGCAGGAGATTGTCCGCCCGACATTCTCCCAACATCGTGGCTGGCCCAACTTGACCTTGCCTGCTCCTCCACCTTTGAACCCCATTGTCCAAGATGCCCCCAACCACTTGCCAGTGCAATACTCCCATGCTAGCAAGAGATTGAAGACTGATGCCCACCATGCATTTGATAAAGGAAAAGCCACTGCTGCCCCTTCTTCACCCTCCGTTGACTCTGGAAAATCCGTGTCTTCACGGATGCATTTGAGGGATGATTGTTCCCATGTGATCAGTGAGATAAAGCCTAAAGGCTCTGCCCAGCCTAAGGCAAATTCAGGAAAATCAAGAGGTGACAACAACAACCAAGGAAGGGTTGCATCACATACTGGGAAATATGGATTTTGAATTTTATGTTATCTATTCATTTATGACAATTGACTTCATGGATTTTGGACAATATGTTTTATTTTGGATATATGAGTATTATTTTGAAATATTTTCAAATTTTCATGAGCCAAAAGTAAATGTGTTGAAGGGAGGCACAAGGAGATGTGTTTGCTTAACTAATGATTATGTTATAATTGTTATGATTGTTATGAACTAAAGGGAGTCACAAGGGGTCCCACCTACTAGTTATTATTTAATTATGACTCTATTATGATTATTACTTTTTCCCCCTAACTAAAGTTAGTTGAGTCTTTAGTTAGCTTAACTAATGAGTTGGTTCAACTACTTCAACCAATTCTAATTTGTTAAAAGCAAAAGAAAAGGGGGGAACAAGGGGAGGATAGAAGCAAGAGGCATGCTAAGGTTT
>ML785858.1:52019-170004 GCA_009831015.1 Picea engelmannii
TCATCTTCTTTCTTCTTCCAAATCTTGAAATTTTCAGCAGTAGGATTCGAATCTGGCTTAAAATTCCTTAAGCGACAATCTGCAGCTTTATGTCCATAGTTATGACAGATGTAACATTTTGGTTCACTGAATAACAGATCATAACGATTGTTATGCTCATAACTGTTGTTATGTTTCACCTGCGTTTTTCCTCCATCCATCACATGATTTATAGTATGTGGTCGTTTGTTTCTTGGCTGTCTCAATCCTTGTTGTGGCAGATAATTATTCTTTGAGTATCTTGATTTCAAATATTTAGATCTTAAAGAATAGTTTACAGCTTTGTGACTAAAGTTAGAACAAAAAAAACAATAACCATAGAAAAAACCTTTGTACCTGAAAAAATGTTGTAGTCGATTTCTTCCATGCTGATGATTTCTTTGATCAGAAAATGTGTTTGTGTTATTTATTTGATCTACGGATTCGGTTCTGGTACTTTTTCTTTCATTCCTTCTTGGTGGCTGATTTTCTTTCTTTGTTTCTGCAGAGTGGTTGTTGTCAATGATTGTAGATTTGACAAACTTGATGGGTTCTATATTACTTGGATGATCACTACTTGATCCTTCTTCATAGCCCAAACCAACTTTCAACTTTGGATTCCTTTGCTGATTTAGAATGGAAGTTAATTCTTTTGAGGCTTTAATACTTGACATATTTTGGTGATACAATCCCTTAAACTTCTCCATTTCTTTTCTGGTTTTTACTATCTCTTCTTCTAAGGCTTCACACCTCACTTTCTTCTCTGACAACTGTTGTTTCAGTGTGCCTTCTATTTTCTTTGCCTCTTCTAGCTCCACTTTTAGTAGAGAAAAGTTTTCATCAGGTTTTTCACCATTCATTTTAAACTGCTTCAACAACTGTTTTTGTTTTCTCTTTTTATATCTGAGTCTGTCAATTTCTTCCAAAGAACTGATTAATTCACCTTCCATATCCACCACAAATTCTTCATCATTCATTTCACCTCTTGTGTGTTCATCATCAAAATCTCCCATAGCCATAAGCATAAAATCATTCACTTTGTTTTCACATGATGAATCACTATCTATGTCTTTTGAGGAATTTCCATTGTTTGCACACAAACTTTTCTTTTTACTATATTTCTTGAATTTGTACTTCTTTTCATTATTAGAGTTCTGGTCCTTTTTCTGGTGGGGACATTTAGATGCAAAATGACCTATCTTA
Organism: Picea engelmannii; assembly: GCA_009831015.1. Classification (NCBI taxonomy): domain Eukaryota; kingdom Viridiplantae; phylum Streptophyta; class Pinopsida; order Pinales; family Pinaceae; genus Picea; species Picea engelmannii. The sequence goes on from ML785858.1 coordinate 53,241, forward strand.
CCACAGTTAAAACATTTGAAGGGAAGTTTGCTTTGATATTTTTCTGATCCTTTCTTTAACCTTCTCACAAATTTTTCCTCAATATCATCTAAATCTGAATCAGTATTCTTGTCTGCTTTAAAAGATGCTTCTCTAGTAATGGATTTATCTTTGCTGATTCTTATTTCATATGCAGTTAGAGTTCCTAGTTGTTGATCAATGGACAGAGTTTTAAGATCATTTAGTTCTTCTATTGCAGAGACTTTTGGATTAAATTTATCAAGCAGATATCTTAAAATCTTTTGAACTAAAAATGATTCTTCAATCTTCTCACCAAGACCCTTCATGGCATTCACAAGTTCTTCAATTCTTAAAAAATACTTGCTAACTGTTTCATCTTCATTAATCTTTAGTGATTCAAAGTTCAACCTATATGTTTGGAGTTTGGCATCTTTTACTTTCTCATTTCCTTCATAACTGTTAATAAGTTTATCCCACATAGCTTTATCAGTTTCAAGATGCATCACCTTTACAAACTCAGCTTCATCAAGTCCATTCAAGATAGAATTCATTCCCTTAGCATTAAAGCTAAATTGCAACTTATCATCCTTGGAAGCCAGCACAATAGGTTTTGTATATCCAGTCTCTACTACATCCCAAACATCAACACCTAAGGCCATTAGGTATGTTCTCATTCTAACCTTCTAAAGGCAAAAATTGTTCCATCAAACAGAGGAGGCTTACTGGATGAAGTCCCTTCATGACTTGTCATGTTTAAGCTTACAGATCTACCTTTAAATAAAAGGAACTCGCTCTGATACCAATTGTTGAAATTACTAAAACAACTGAGAGGGGGGGTGAATCAGTGGTTACTGTGATTAAACAATTTTAAGTCTATTAGACCATTTTTAATCTTTCATCAAGTGACAATCAATATTATACATCATATGAACAACATAAATAATGAGCATCAATCACACATAAGATATACACAGAGACAAATTTTCACGAGGAAACTCATAAAGTGAGAAAACCTCTTCTTCTTCGAAATGATAGGCAGTCTTTTAAGTTCTGTACATAATCTATGTTTGAGCACCAACTGAAAGTCAGACTACTACCTCTATTTTACAAGCTCCAACTTGTTGAGAGCACCAACTCTCTGGTTTCTCTAGCACCGACTAGAAGGAAGCACCAACTCCCTGAGTGTTCCAGCACCGACTGAATGGAAGCACCTACTTCCATTTATACAAGCACCAACTTGCATACAGAAAACTCTGTGTTTTCTCAAGCACCACCCTGCCACCCTGTTTTCTAGCCACAACTAGATGGAAGCTACAACTCCCAATATTCAAGCACCAAATCGAATATTAGAGGACCACAGTCCTCCCTAGCACCACCCTACCTCTTTGATTATAAGTAAAATGATTGAATAACCAACAATGCAGGTGTTTCAATTCTTACTTCTCTTCTGTCCTGCAATTCTTCTATGCTTCTATCTGTTCTACAATTCTGTTATGCTTCAAGCTGTTCTGCAATTATGCTCTTGCTTCTGTCTATTCAACATCTGTTACTCATCTCTGAGTTTTATTTCACACTGCGCATACTGTCGGTCTCACACTGCGCATATTGTAATTTTCTCTTTCTTACAGTTCAATTCATTTTTCATTCAGAACAACCAACCCTTCACAATCACTCCATCTTTCTTTTATGCACTTCACACAACTTCAGTTACACCTCGAATACCTAAGCCAACAACACTTCAGCCACTCAATCGCCAACCATCCAAGAACCATGATTCGGTTCTACTAACTGAATTGTAACTGAACAGTTAATCGTAAAGATCAACAATAGCCCTTCGATCAGATGCTCAAATAACCAACACCGTTGGATTAAATCCGCAGGGTCTTGTGTTTTTCCCATATGCCCACTGGTTGTGACCATGGGCCTAATTAAGATGCGTTTTGCATTTCGCATTTCGGCAATCCTGTGTCGAAGGGTCTCGATGCTCCAAGTTGCGATCCTCGAAATGGAGCTTAGCTCTGCTAGCTCCTCCCTCTCACATGACCATCGGGGGTGACCACAACCTACACTAAAGGTGTTTCGCATTTCGTGAACTTATGAACTTCATCGAGCCTGATCAACGGTCGCGATCTCCAATGATCCGATGGTCCAGATCTCATCGCGATCTCGCGTTTCGAGATTCCTGTGATGAAGGGTCTCGACACTCCAAGTTGCGATTCCCGAAATGGAGCTTAGCAATTAACTCATTTCCTTAATCCTTCGATGATGTGACTTTGTCTATGACCACGGGCCAGAGCTTATCGCGATTTCGCATATCGCGAGTTGCAAGGTTAGAGCATTTTCTTCCTTTGAATTTCTAGTCAGTGAAAAGTTAATCCCTCGCCACATGTCCCTCTTGGATCAACGGTCAAGATCTTATCGCGATTTCACAACTTCACGAGCCTTCATCATGCCCGATCAACGGTCCACGATCTTCCTTTGATCAACGACTCAGATTAAGTCGTGGTTTCACATTTCACGATTTCATAGGATAGAGCACCTCCTTTCTTTGACTTTCCAGTCAGCGAAATGCCAGTCTTTCGCCATGTGCCCTCTGCATCCAACGTTCCACAATATACCTCGATCCAAAGGTTTAGATCAATTCTCGGGATTTTGCATATCGCAAGTTCCTACACCATGTTCCGTTAACTCCTCCAATGTGTAGGTCAATGAAATTCTAGTCACTTGTCACGTGTCCTTCTTGAAGATGGACGATCCTCCTGCTTTTGGGATTTTGTAGGTCCGCTTCATCTTGCATGTAAGGACTGTGCTCCTTCTTATGGATCCAACAACGGTCGGTTTTTGGGCTCAGATTTGACGCCTGAGATCTATTTTCTTCTACTGTGCGCTCCTCCTATTTGAATTCAGATCTGACGGTCATCGAGAAGTCTGAATGGGATCCAATGATCACTGTTGCTCTTCATTGTTTATCTTGCCATTTTCAAGCCATTATCGATGCGCTACTGATCGTGCTGATCTTCGCCATCAATGACAAACACGCATACTCTGCCTCTATCTGAAAACATGCCAACGAACACCAGATATATGTGTAAGATTTTTGCATTATGTTGTTACATGAGACTACAATCTCCGGGGTTTATCATCACCAACGGAAAAGAGCACCCGCTCTAATAGAGTACCGACTCTCAAATACAAGACCCAACTGAGATGTGAGGAATCCAACCCTCAAGTACAAGACCCAGCTTGTAGACAGAAACCAATCTGTCCAACTGTACCAACAGATACACGAACTTCATATACTGCAGCATGCGTATGTACGCGACATGTTTATACTGCAACACGCATATGTACATGACCTGTCCTCTGTCAGCCTGCGTACACCTTTATAAAACTAGGGTTTCCATTTTTCTGGAACTTTGAAACTTCCGACCCTTCAGACCTTTGCTGCCTCTTTCACATCAACTTGTAACCTGTCACTGACCAACCTGAATATATACCATATCATCAACCATATGTAGATCTGTACCATGTCATGAATGAAACATATCCAACAACCTATGCATATCTCTCATGCATACATCATCATACAATCATGCATACATCATCATATAACATAGATATCCCTCAACCAAGTACAAGTAGCTTAAAGATGTAAACTATGGGAACCATTTTAGTATTGTACCATACATAAGAGTGATGCTCATTCAACGAACCATCCAACATATACCATGTCCAATTACCACAACCATCACACCAAGAATGTATCAAGCATTCGCCATATCATAAACAAATCTAAGCATTAAAACAAACATGTAACCATACCAGAACTTCTGTAACTGATCTGAACCTGTATAATGTTGACTTGGGAACTTGCTTTCAGACTCTAGAGACCTGGCACCAACATCTACTTAAGTTTTCATGACCTTTTCAAATGTACGCAACATGTCCTTTTTCAACTGTGGATGTACGTGACCTGACCTTCTGTGGTCCGCGTATGTACGTGACTTGGTTTTCTGTAGCCCGCATATGTATGCGACCTGGACTTCTATAGCTGAAATACAACTTTAGAAAACTAGGGTTTATCTGAAACTATGAAACTATGAAACTTTCATCGTCAATCCTCCTTTTCTACCTCAGACTTGTGTAACTTCAGAGGTATCAATGAGTACCTGCAATAAACCTTTCACAAAATAATAGATATTCAATGTGCTTAATAGATAGATCACAATAAGAGACCATTTCTCTCTTATTTATACTCTTTAAGTAGCTTCCTCTAGGGGTTATCTTCTAACCAACTTCCTTCTTTTAGGGATAACCCACTTCTAACTACTTTGTCCACTTAACAACCACTTTATCCACAAATAGTAAATTCTCCACTTCTAGTTGCAACTAATTTATTTTTAATTATTTTCTTATTGCAACAACTTAACCCATGATTAACTCCTAGTTGCAACCACTTTGACTAGTCAACTTCTTTTAGGAGCTTCTAGAATAATTTGACTTCTTTGACCTTCTAGGGACTTCTAGATAAATCACGAGGGTTCTCCAAATTCACTAAGCCATATCTCTTCAATCGTGAGGAACTACGTGACATACCACATATCATCGAAAACAATACATGTATTGTCCATCTGGAATAGTCTCACCTGCAAATTTACTAATATTCATTACATTGTTCCTCAACCAAACTTGGGTTCCTTACCCATACCTATGGATCTACTGAAATGTCCTACCATACATACTCAAGGGTTGACATCAATCTATAAGAGTTGATATCAATCTATGACATCGATCTACAATATCACAATATCACTTTCCAAGGGTTGACATTAATGACAACCAACTATCAACCAATCTAAACCAATTGTCTGTCAGAGAACCAATCTCTTTCTACTCATGTGAAGAAAAGGAAAGAAAGGAGAAATACCAATCCGAAGAAAACTAGAAGATCAGTTCCATGCCACAAGAAGGATGTATCTAAAATTAGATGTTTCACTTGTAAGAAGTTGGGACATTTGGCCTATCAATGTCCTCAAGGGAAAGGAAAGAGAAAACATCATGCACATGCAACAGATATGGAAGCGTCCACATCTTAGAAAAGGACAAAGGAATCAAAAGATGAAGAATATGTCTTTGTCTCATCTCTCACAGGTACTATCACTCAAGGAAGTGATATTTGGTGAGTAGACAATGGTGCTTACAAACACATGACTGGGTTTATAAGTTCTCTTACAAAATTGACAGAGAAGAGTTCATCCCTTAAGGTAGAACTTGGGGATGATTTCAGGAATGCAGTCAGAGGAGTAGGAGAAGCCTCCTACCAGCTTGATTCAGGTAATTCTATCTCAATAAAAGATGTTTTGTTTGTACAAGGCTTAAAGAAGAATCATCTTTCTATTTCTTCTTTAGAAGATAAATGATTCAAGGTATATTTTGTGGATGGCCAAGTCCTTCTATGGCCTAAGAGTTCAAGTATAAATTCAACTACTGTGATTGGTGTCTAAGAGGGAGGATTGTATAAATTGAAGGGACACCCAGAATAAACCCTTGTACACAAGAGTGTTATCTCTAGTGAGCTATGGCATTGAAGACTTTCTCACCTAAATTATAGAGCCTTACCAGTTTTGAGCAAAATGGTTACAGGTCTACTAGATATGCATGTAGAGCATGATGGAGTATGCAAAGGATGTGCACTTGAAAAAAATGCCAAGGGAATATTTTCAAGTAGTGACAATAGATCCAAATGGATCTTGGACATCATACATTCAGATGTATGCGGACATATGACAGTGCCATCTCCAGGTAACTTTTTGTACTATGTCATTTTTATTGATGATTACTCACTTAAGACATGTATCTATTTCTTGAAAGGAAAAAATGAAGTTCTTAACAAGTTTCAAGAATTCAAGGCTTTAGTAGAAAATCTCTCTAGAAGAAAGATTAAAATCTCGAGGTTAGATAATGGAGGTGAATACACCTCAAATGAGTTCAAAGACTTTTGCAGAGAAACTGAGATTAAGAGGGAGTTGACAACTCCCTACAACCCCCAATAGAATGGGGTTGCAGAGAGAAAGAATAGATCAATTGTAGAAGAAGCTAAAGCAATGATCCATGACCATAATTTACCCATGCATCTATGGGCAGAAACATCCAATATTGCCGTATATGTCCATAATATAAGTCCTTATAAGATATTGGGGAACAAGACACCAGAAGAAGTATTTACCGGAAAGAAACTAGAAGTTAGCCACTTGAGAATATTTGGTTGTCCAATGAACATACATGTTCCCAAGGAAAAGAGAACGAAGCTGGAGTCTTCAGGAAAGAAGGGAACCTTCGTTGGATACAGTGAGACTTCGAAGGCTTACGGAATATACATCCCCAAACATAGACATATTTAGATTAGCAAAAATGTTACATTTGATGAAGAAGCATCCTTTAGGAAATATAGAGAGTCTCACATGGATGAGAACAAAGAGGAGCAGGAGGCTCCAAGGGATGCAATAAGGATTGACTCTACTCCAGAAGAACACATTCCAGAAGATCAGAATGAGACAGTAGAGTTAGAGATACCTCTAGATCCACCCAAAGAAGTTACAATTACCAGGAAGAGACCATCATTGCTTCAAAACACTTTGCAGAAAGCTGAAGGACATGCAACTCCTAGAAGCTCTTTCAAAGAGATCAAGAGACCACACAATGTTTCCAACTATGTGGCGCTGATGAGTAAAATCATTGATTCAAAACCTTCCACTTATGAGGAAGTTGCTAAGCAACAAGTGTGGAAGGATGCCATGATGGAAGAGTATCAATCCATCATGAAGAATGATGTGTGGGAAGTGGTTCCGAGACCTAAATGGAAGTCAATAGTGACTTCCAAGTGGATCTACAAGATTAAACATACTGCAGATGGCAACATAGAGAAGTACAAAGCGATATTTGTGTCTAGAGGATTCTCCCAGAAAGAGGGAGAAGATTATGACGAGACATTTTCTCTAGTAGAAAAGTACACTTCCATCATATCTATTATTGCTATTGCTTCTGTTATGGGATGGAAATTACACTAGATGGATGTCAAGGTTGCTTTTTTTAATGGTGTAATTGAATAAGAAGTGTACATAGAGAAGCCACAAGGTTTTGTAATCCACGGGAATGAGTCTCATGTTTTCAAATTGAAGAAAGCTTTGTACGGGTTTAAGAAGACACCCAAGGAATGGTATGCCAGAATAGACATTTATCTGATGAGCTTGGGGTTTACCAAGAGTGATACAAATCCCAACATTTACTACAAGGTTGAAGATGGTTTCCCATTGATCTTGGTACTATATGTGGATAACTTGTTTCTTATAGGGGATGAAAATCTCATAGATGGGTGAAAGAGGTAGCTCACTTCACAGTTCGAAATGAAGGATCTGTGTTTGATGCACTATTTCTAGGGATTAGAAGTGTGGCAGAGGCCAGATGAGATTTTCCTTAGCCAAGGAAAATATATAGTTGAGATCCTACAGAGATTCAGGATGATGGGATGCAAGTCCATGGCCACACCTATGGTTACGAATCTGAGGCTCTTGAGTGATTCATCTTCATATTTGGTTGATCCCATGATGTACAAACAATTGATTGGATCCTTGATGTACCTGGTTAACACCATGCCAAATATATGTTTTGCGATGAACACATTGAGTCAGTACATGGTTGAGCCTATACATGTACATTTAATAGAAACAAGGCATGTGTTGAGGCATTGATCCAGATTTTATGAGCAGAGAAAAATGAATACAGATTATTAAAATATGCTTAACACATAATAATAGATATACAATAAAACTGGTTTTCTATTTAATAAGGAAATAAGTTGAAACTATAAAATGCAGCGGAAAACAAGCTTACTGGAATGGTGGCGGCTTATCTCTGAGAAGAGATGTGACAACTGCGCTCATTCGCAAGAAGATGATTAGAATGAGGCTCTGAAGGCCTTTTTAAAATAAACAAGAATGTCAAAAACCCTAGACATCCAAAAACCTAACCCTAAGAGATGAAGCGCCAAAAGTCATGTTGGCCCCATTTGGGTAAGTTAGTACATCAACTCCCTGGGGTCGTAACTTTTGCATACGATCTTCGTTTTAGGCGCACGATAGCCCATTGGAAAGGTCTATCCGAGGAATACACATTTTGTTGTAAATAAATAGAGGCATTTTAAATTTTGGCGAGCCCTAAAAACATTGTTTAGGGCCTCAAAATGGCCCCACAAGTCGGGGACTCGAAAACTGGGAAAAAAACTGCCAAACTGGAAAACTACCAGAATGAACCAGTTGGAATAGGTGAGAGGCCATCGAAATCCATCAGGATCAATCCTCCCCCCTTAGGTATCAATGGTTTCCATTGCGTTGAGTTCCCCCATCAGATGATGAATTTTTTGTTGAATTTGGCCCCGGGTGAGCCACTTGCCTTAGTGCAGGAGTTGCCCTGCTTTGAAACCTCGATAAAGCTGGATCCTTTGCTATCGGGTTCCCTTGATCTGTGTGTCCACAATTTGATCACTAGATCCCTATTGCATGCAGTCAAGGTTGAGCTATGGTGGTGTCAACTGCTCTGTTATCTTTGAGGTGTCCAATAATGGTGGGAAATATGGCCGAAGGAGAGCCACGTTGAAGACTGGGTGCAGGCCAAGGAAAGGGGGAATGTTGAGCGCAAAAGAATTGTCACCCACAACCTTGGTGATGGTGTATGGCCCATACCAGAGTGGACGAAGCTTCTGATGGGGCCCTGTAAGGCGTTCTTTCTGCAAGTGCAACCAAACTTTGTCTCCCACCTGAAACTTATGTGGCATTTGATGTTGATCATGGCGCTGCTTGTACTTGGCATTGGACTTCTGTAAAATATCCTGAACCTGTTGGCGGATGTGATGGATCCTCCCAACCCCATCTGAAAGGGGCTGTGGCCAGTTGAGCTATGCAGGGCTCGGTTGTAGCTATGCTGGACATAGGAAGACTCTCATCCCATGTGCGGGGGTGCTTGGAATTGTACATGCACATGATATGTACGATGATCCGATTGATGACCTCAGTTTGGCCATCTATCTGGGGGTGGAAGGTAGTGGATTTGGTGAGATTAGTGTCCAGCAGTGACCAAAGGCTCAACCAGAATGTGTTGAGGAACCGACTGTCTCGATATGAGACAATGGTTTGTGGGATCCCAAAGTGTACCCAGACGTGTTCAAAGAAGATCTTGGCAGTGGCCTCTGCAGTGATGTTCTTCTTGCAGGCGACCATAATCGCCATCTTGGAAAAACGATAAAAAACCAAAAAAAAACAGTGATTTCCCCTCTTGGTGGATGGGAGGCCTAACATGTAGTCCATGGAGATGGATTCCCACGACTTGTCAGGAGTAGAAAGAGGGGTGTACATGTCTTGTTTCTTAGTGGTCAGTTTGGCAATAACGCAAGCGGTGTAGGACCTGATATACTTCCCAACATCCTGTCGAAGTTTCGACAAGTAGAAATGTGTTTGCAGCATTGCCACTATCTTTTCAACGCTAAAGTGCCCTTCCACCCGACTATAGTGAGCTTCCAAAATCAACTTCACACGCTTGCTTGATGGAACGCAGAGATGGCACAGATGACACAATAACCCTTCCTGAAGATGGTAATTAACGACTACTGAGTTTGCTTCCAACATTTGCTAGGTGGTGGAGAAGTTGGGGTCTGTCTCATAGAGGTGGGGCCATCCAGAGGTCTCATGGATGCAAGAGTCTAGCACCGTGGTGAGTGTCGCGACTGGAGGTCGGCTGAGGCAATCAACAACTCGGTTGGTACTTCTTGTTTTATACTTGATGTTTAGGTGGAACTGTTGTAATTATGTGGACCACTTCCGATGACGGTCATTCTGCAATTTGCCTTAGGTTTGCATGAACTGTAGTGGCTTTTGATCGGTGTAGATGACTGTTTCGTTCCCCAGAATGTAATGTCTCCACTGGCGACATGCTTGCACACTGAAGTACATTTTTTTGTTGTAAGTAGGGTACTTACAGACAACATCTGATAGTGTTTCACTATGATACGCCATGGGGTGGCCATGTTGAGTGAGAACGACGCCCACAACATAGTCTGAAGCATCTGTCTCTATCTCAAAGGGATGATGTAGGCCCGGTAATGAAAGTACCAGGGATGATCACAAACACTGCTTCAAATCATCGAAGGCTTGTTGTTGGGACAGACCCCACACAAATTTTGACTTACCGCCACCCCTGGTTACTTGGCTGAGGGACCATGCGATATGAGAGAATATTAACACAAACCTGCGATAGAAATTGGCGAGGCTCAAGAAGCTACGAAGCTCAGTAAGTGTGGTTGGGGGTGGCCAGTCATGGATGAACTAGATCTTGGCTGGATCCATATGCACACCATGCTGATCAACAATGTAGCCTAAGTAATGGACCCTGTTCATGCTGAAGGAGCATTTTTCCATGTTTACATATAGTTTGTGCTGCCGCAAAGTGTGCAGAACCTGCTGAATATGTTGCAAGTGTTCCGCCCAAGTATTGCTGTAGATGAGGATGTCATCCATATACACCATTACAAAAGTACTGGTGAAAGGTCGTAGGATATCGTCCATCATCCTTATAAAATTGTTGGAGAATTTGTCAAACCAAAGGGCATGACCAACCATTCAAAAAGACCTTCTTTTGACTTGAAGGCGGTCTTCCATACATCTGTATGTTCTATTGGGACCTAGTGGTAGCCAGACTTTAGATCAATATTACTGAAGTATTTGGCCCTTGTGAGCTGATCAAGGAGGTCATCGATTCGGGGAATCGGGTACCAGTTTCGAAATGTGATTTTATTCAGGGCCTAATAATCAATGCAGAGTTGCCAGGTCCCATGTTTCTTCTGCAGCGGTACGATTGGGCTCCCACAAGGCGATGAGATGGGACAAATGTGCCCTTTCTGGAGAAGTTCTTGGATCTGATCTGCCTCTTGATCTCCTCGTTTTCTAACAGAAAACGACGGTAGACTGGACCATTGGGTAGCGGTACACCTGGGGTCATATCGATGGGATGCTTGACCTGATAGTGCAGAGGTACCCCGGTAGGAGAGGATAAGATATATGAGTATTATTCCATGAACTTATCTAGTTGCTTCTGTTGTGTGGAGAGATCGGTTGTGGAGGCTCTAGATGTGGTTGCGATCTTTTTCTTACTCTGAAAGCGAATCACGAAGAAGACAAATTTCCCGGTCTGAGAGATGACCTTCCTGCATTGCTTGGCAGAGATCAAGGAAATAACACTAGGAGGGACTGCCTCAGGTATCCTGTACAATTTCCTGTTCAACGTAATAATAACACTACGAGGACTAGACTCATATACAACATGATGCTTCCATAAATAAGGTTGGCTCAAAATAACATTACAAACTTCGAGAGGAGCAACATCACACAATACCTCGTCTTTGAAGGGCTTGATGTCGTACGATAGTCAACATTGTTGGCTGACGCAGAGATCGCTTCCTTGGCGGAGCCATCCAATGTTGTAGGGCTGCATGTGCGGTGTTTTCGGCAGGGCCAACTGCTTGATGACCTTTGCTGAGATGAGGTTCTTCTGGCTACCGCTATCAATGATGAAGTGCATTGGAGTTCCTTTTACCCACATCCACAAATAGAAAAGGCGCTCGCCTTCTTCTGGCTCGTCTGGTTCACCAGGCTGGAGCTTGGTGGTAGAAACGGTGGAATTGGCTTCTACGTCAATGATCTGTCTTCTCCTTTCTGGTTCTGACTTAGAGTCAGAACCCACATCTGATTCAGAGGCTTTCACTTCGGCCACCAGCGACTGCTTTGAGCGACAATCAACAGTGTTATGCCAAGGGATCTTATGGAAGTCACACCACTTCTTGGTATCCTTCTTTGTCTTTCCGGTGTCCTTTGCTTGTGTCTAGGACTGGTTTTCTTGACACTATCCATCTTTTCTCTATCCTTTGTTCTGTAGGTTGGGGCCGCCCTTTCTTGGTTTTTGCTGCGAGGGGTTCCCAGGCTCAAATTGTCGCGTATTTTGTTTGAGCTTCTGCTCGATTTTGACGACATATCGATAGGTTGCACCCAAGGACGAGATGACCAGAAATTTCATTTCGGTATGGATGTATCTATGCTACGCACCGCGATACTTGAGCACCAGATGTCGATCTAAATCTTTAATACCCATCTTGGTGCGCAGGGTATGGAAGATATTTGTGAAATCTGGCACTGCTTGGTCTCTTTCTTGCCGCAATGTGGTCCATTTGGTATACAAGTCATCATAACTTCTGACATGGTAGTATTGTTCGTTAATAGAATCCTTGAATGATTCCCATGTGGCCACGACTATAAATAATGAGGGTTCCTTTGTTTCCTTTTGCTCGCAAAAAGTTTGCCACCAATCTTTGACATGGGGAACGACTTTGATGAGCACACAAGTAATTTTTTCTCTATTTGAAAAGTTATGGATATAAAAATATCCTTCTAGTAGATTCAACCACTTGTCGACAACATCTGCGTTTATCTAACCTTCAAATATAGGAATATCGAAGTTTATTTGTACCTTGAAGGGGGCGACGCCTTCGGTCGAGGAAGATCCGTCCCCTGTTGGTAGCCTCCGAAGGATTTGCGAGAAACTATCCATCATCTCGTTCCTCTGTTGCATGAGGGCTTCCTCAAGCAACATTTTGAAAGGATCTCCTGTCCCGTCATCTTTATTTTCACCTACCATGAGAGGTCATTTGGGCGTGCGAGAGATTTTGTCCTCAAGGGAAACAAGTTCGAGACCCAATTCTTTGTACCCTGACCTCATTGGGGACATGCATTAAGACGAAAACGAGCAGACCGCTCTGATACCACTGATCTAGATTTTATGAGCAGAACGGAATGAATACAAATTATTAAAAGATGCTTAACACAAAATAACAGAGATACAGTAAAACTGGTTTTCTATTCAATAAGGAAATAAGATGAAACTGTAAAATGTAGCGGAAAACAAGCTTGCTGGAATGGTGGCGACTTATCTTTGAGAAGAGATGTGACGACTGCGCTCATTCGCAAGAAGATGATTACAATGAGGCTCTGAAGGAATTTTACAATAAACAAGAATGTCAAAAACCCTAGACATCCAAAAACCAAACCCTAGGAGATGAAGCGCCAAAAGTCATGTGGGCTCCGTTTGGGTAAGTTAGTACATCAACTTCCCGGGGTCGTAACTTTTGCATACGATCTCCGTTTTAGGCACACAATATCACGTTGGAAAGGTCTATCCGAGGACTATATATTTTTTTACGATCCATTAGAGGGAATTTTCAACTGTGGCAAGCTTTAAAAATGCTATTTAGGGCCTCAAAACGGCCCCGCAAGTCAGGGACTCAAAAACTAGGAAAAAAATTGCCAAACTAGAAAACTGCCAAAATGAACCAGTTGGAATAGGTGGGAGGCCACCGAAATCCATATGGATTAGGCACCTGCATGGTACAGTTGGATATGGACTCAGATATGTCTTGAACGGTGCAATAAAACTGCAAGGCTATATTGACTCTGATTGGGTAGGGATTGCAGTGGACCAGAATAACACATCAGGATGTTGCTTCAGTTTGAGATCGGGTATGATCTCATGGTTAAACAAAAAACATACGTCAGTGACACTCAATACAATAGAGGAATAGTATATAGCAGCCAGTGTTGCAAGCCGTGAAGCAGTGTGGCTTTAGAAGTTGCTTGCAGGATTATTTGATCTAGAGTTGGAGCCACCCTTGATATATTGTGATAATCAAGGCTGTGTGAAGCTTTAAGAGAATCCAGTCTTTCATGACAAGTCAAATGATATAGATATAAAATACCATTACATCCGAGACATGGTGCAAAGAGGAGAAGTGAAGCTCCGGTACATATCCACAGATGAACAAAAAACAAACATTCTTATGAAGCCTATGTCTACGGTGAAGTATGCGCACTTCAAAGATATGCTTGGCGTGATGTAGAATGTCCACCCTCATTGAGAGGGAGATGTGATGTTTCTCCTCTAGTGGTCTCTCCCTCTAGCCAAGGGTTTCCCAGATCAGTCATGTGAATCGATTGAGGGAGTAAAATGTAGCATGTTACAAGTCTTTCCTACACCATGTGAAGTGGCTAGGTGTGAATGGGACTTGTAGCATGGTCTTGCCTACACCATGTGAAGTGGCTAGCTATGAATGGGACCATGACGTAGCCTTAGGGATATGGTAGTAGTCTTTCCCATACCATGTGAAGTGGATGGGTGTGATTGGGACTACCAGGAGAGGAGAAACATCATAACATAGTCGTGAGACTATGGCGGTAGTCTTGTACTACTATATGCTCATAACGTAGTCGTGAGACTATGGCGATATTTTTGTACTACTGTATGCTCATAGCATAGTCGTAATATTATGGCGCTAGTATTGTACCATCGGATGCTCATAGCGTAGTCGTAAGACTGTGGTGGTAGTACAAGTTGTACCATTGGATGATCATAATGTAGTCGTGGGACTATGGTGTTATCCTTGGGGCTACTAGGTGCGTGCAACGTAGTCATGAGACTATGGTAGTAGTCTTTCCCATTCCGTGTGAAATTGATGGGTGTGATTGGGACTACTAGAAGAAAACATCTTGGAAGAATACCTCCCTAGCTAAGAGGGAGTGTTGATGTTTTGGTAGCAGCAACATGTATTCCCTCCTGGACAACCCTTCTTAGAGAAGAAGAAGATTACAGAAGTTAAAGGAAGACCATTGAACAATTAAAGAATACCCCGGAAGAGAAGTCGACCCATAAGAAAAGAATAAAGTGGAAATATAATTTCCAGGAAGAGAAGTCGGCCCACAAGAAAAAAATAAAGTGGAAATATAATTTCTAGGAAGAGAAGTCATCCCACTGGAATAGATAAAGTGAAAATAGAATTCTAGGAAGAGTAGTCGGCCCCAACAAAAGTGACTTGAAGACCATAAATAAAGTGACGCCTTGCTCATTTGTACACTCACTCACTCAACTATATTACTGAAGAAGGAGGCGCAAATCTAAGGCAAGGAGAAGACACAACTACCACAACATATGGGGTTCTTGGTTATTCTTTGTGGTTTCTCTTGTGCGCTATTTCTGGGAGAGGTGTGCTAGCCTTGTGTGGTACTGCAGCTGCAGTTGTTTGACCTTGATAGGGTTTGAAAAAGAGAAATAACTAAGTTATTGCATCAAGGTTTCTTCATTATCAATTTTTCTCTTGTGAAGAAGAGCTTGGTCATGGTTGGATTGTATTATTAGAAAGAATCTATCTAAGAAAGGTTGGCTGGGTGTTTTCTCGAGTTTGGGTTTTTCTCAGGATAAATCTTTGTGTCTCCTTGTGCTTTTTTTTATGCTTCTTATATTTTTAGTATATGGTTGCTAAATGTAAAAGATCTAAATGGTCTTGTGAAATCTATTACTCTGAAAAATTTAAGAAAATCTAATAGTTTGTAGTTTGGGCAAAGCCTAACCCAAACAATGAGTGTGTAACACAATTGGGGACACCTATCACTGTTAGCTCAATATAAATCCCCCTCGTTTTAGTGATGGACAATTCCAACACAAGGGAGGCTTCACGGGTGACCCTAGGGGGGATTGCAAAGGGAGAAGTAATGAGTTGGAAGAACACCCCTACAAGTTAAGGTCTAAGATGAAATTGAGGCTTGAGAAGAGTCTTTGGAGTTGGTAAATGGTTGTCGAGGTTGTGTACTTTAAAAACAATGTTAGAAAAGAGAAACCAAGAAAACATATGATGATATAGGCCCCAAGACAAGAGGGGAATCAACAAGAAACCTTGTTGTCCCAAAATTGCAGAAATAAACAATTATATATCAACAATATCAAACTTATAACAATGGCAAATCAGACCATCAAAGTCAACATGTAATATTGGATAACAATGCTTATAAATAGTAGACAATATTCCAATGTTTAAACCAAAACTTTGATGAAAAATAAGGTTGTAAAAGAGTATTATCAACAGTGTTTTGTAACAACCCTATGACTTTAGAAAATTTTTGCTACAACAACAAATTTTGACCACTAAAATTAGCAAGTAAGCCTCCCAAACAATAGCCCTTAAACAATAGATCAATTATCACAAATTACAAATAAATTTCAACGGTAAGAAAATGAGAAAATGGTACGAGCGAGAGTTTTGTTGCAACCCTAATGGTTGTAGATTAATGTTTCTTAAAACATATTAATCACTTGACCAATTAAGATGCCCTTAGTAGACAAGAGATTCAATAACATGTAAAATTCAGATCCAACTTGAACGATTCAAAAATTTCAAATTTCACACTTACTAATGCAACATTTATCAATCTTCAATGCAAAGACTAGTGCCTTGTTATGGGTGAATGGAGTCCCTTATGTTGGAAAGTTGGTTGTTAGTGATGTCAAACCTAGATTAAGTTCAAGATATGGGTATGTTTAGAGAAATCTCCAAAGTGGTCCCCTTATGGCATAGCTTTAAACATGGCCCTCACGGAAAGATGCTTTGAAGAAGTTTACAAGAAGCCCGAGAAATATGGTTAAGTGGTCATGAAGCCCAAAGTTTTTTGAAGAAAAAAGAGTGTGAATGACATTGTAAATGCATGCACAATTCTCATCGATGGATAGTCTTCGTCATGTCGTTTCCAATGGTAGGTGGTACGTTACATGGTTCCTCATGATTGAGAAGCTATGCCCTCTTAAAGATGAATCCCAGAAAGAAAATGAAGAAGCCTCGAATCCAAGGATAAAAAGTTACAAGTAAACCCTTAAAAAGTGTTGCAAACATTAAGTTACAATTCGGCCCCATTGCAATTAATATTAAAATAAATATTAAGGATATTGTTGGTAAAATCAGCCCCAATGGATTAATCATTACAAATTAAATTGAATTTTATTTGGATCAAGTCTGCCCTAAAAAGAGGGTGCCAAATCTAGTATAAATAAGGCACCTAGAAGTTCATTTGTTACATCAATTCAAGTTATTTTTATCTGAGGTAACCAAGAAGATATGAGGCGATTTCAAAGGGAAGATGGAGTGAAGAAGGGACAAATTCCAAGGGAAGATTAAGTCTTGTGATGGTGTGTTCTTAGGTATGTTATTTAAAGTTCATCTTATCATTTTTGCTATAATTTTTTTTCTCGAACAATTTAGATACCGAAACTTGAACGCTGTTGAGAAGATATATCAAGGTGCCCATGGTAAAAATTTCAGCTTCTGGGTTGTTTCACTTTTGGAGATACACTCTGTGGAAGATATGGTTTTTTTTCTAGTCTTGAAACTAGTCTCAAATAGGTGTTTCGGGTAAAACAATCATAAATTATTCACAGAGGATCCAAATTATGTGAGACCAATTTAAGTGGATAGTTTGTCGTATCTTGTGTGCGAGTTTCAAAATCAGATATCAAATATTAAGTGCATGAGATGATGTACAAGTTTGTTCACCGTAATAGGTCAAAATTCAGGAAGGTTTGTCATTTCGCTATAATTTCTGTTTTGAGAATTTTCAGACCCTGAAATTTTGAGGAGATGGAAGAAATATCTCATAGTATCTGTGGTTAAACTTTTAGACACTGGCTCACAATAATTTTGGAGATATGCTCCATGGAAGTCAAAGTTCCTAAATTGTCTTGAAATATGTTTCAAACAAGTCAGCTTGACATTTTTGTTATAACTTCTTTTCTGGGACTTTGTAGACTTGAATTTTCAGAGACCTGACAATACATACAAAATTACCTCAGATAGAAATTTCAAAATCAGAAATGGAAAATTGATCTCGTGGTGAATCTTACAAGTTTGCATATTTGAGGTATGTTATGGATGTTTTGGTACATGTTTGAGGCATATATTTGGCACATAGCTTGATGCATGTCATGAATATTTGGGTACATGTTTGAGCCATATTTTGGAAGTCTTGATACATATGTTGAGACTTTGTTTGAGGTATGTTATGGCACATGCTTGAGGCATATGTTGGCACTTGGTTTGAGGTATGTTGTGGGTTTTTTGGCACATGCTTGAGACATGTGTTTAGCACATGGTTTGATGCATATCATGGTGATTTAGAGCACATGGTTTGATGTATATTTGGAGGACGTTCTTGGAGATCTTAACATGATTTTATGTGGTTTTTGTTGATGATGTATCAATATCAATGACAGTGTCAGGATGATCATCAGTGACAATGACAAGTTGATTATCGGTGACAGTATTAGTGACAGGCTGAGTCTTCATTTATATTTCAGGGCGACAGGGTGGTGCAAGGAAGGAGATCAAAGTATCCTTCAGGGTGGTGCCTGCAAACTAGGGGGTTGGAGTTTCCTTCCAGTTGGAGCTGGAGAATACAGGGAGTTGAAGCTTCCTTCAGGTTGGAACATGTAAATCAGGGGGTTGGAGCTTCCTTCCAGTTGGAGCTAAGGAATACATAGAGTTGGAGCTTCCTTCAAGTTGGAGCCTGTTAATCAGTGGCTTGGAGCCTTCTTCCAGTTGGAGCTGGAGAATTCAGGGAGTTGTAGCTTCCTTCAGGTTAGAGCCTCCTTTCGTTGGTGCTGGAGAATTTGGAAGTTGGTGCTTCCTATGAATAAAATCTTTTGATATATAAGAAAACATTCTATGGTTTTCTCCCATTTGAGTTTTCACGTAAAATTCTGGTGTACTGTGTATCTATGGTTATGATGTGATGCATTGTTATATGTTTATGATATGTTAATTTAAATCATAAGTGAATGAAATCATTGATAAGTTAATGTTGTGATTGAAATTGGTAAAAAATGCTCAATACTGATTCACCCCCCTCTCAATATGGGTGAATATTTCAACAATTGGTATCATAGTGGGTTCTTTTAGAATCAGTCTAACCACCGGAAGGTAGATCATGGATAATGGATACTCATAAAATGGAACACTAGTTTTTGATGGATAGGATGGTCAGAAATATGAGATATGGAGCACAATAATGAATTTTTTTTTACAAGCACAGAGGTACGATGTTTGGTAGTAAGTTGTTACATGATACACTGCTTCAAAGAAAACGAAGATTGCAACCAAGAAGGAATTAAAAAGAAACAACAAAATAACAATGGATTACATCTAGGAAGGATTATCTGATCCGGTAAAAGACAAGTGAGAAAATGTTCATCATCCAAAGAACTTTGGGATAAACTACATAATCTCTATTTTAAGGAATCTCCTCTTATCGTAGAGCTAGCGCACGTTAATCATAATAAATAAGATGTTGAATCTGAACGAGAAGAAATATGCTCATCATGTCAGACAGATCTAGAATAAGAAGATTGTGAAGTAGGCGTAGTGGATCTTGAGGTTGAACTAATCCGTGTTTTAAGTGAGCTAAATAGAGAAAGAAGGGAAAACAAGTCCCTCAAAGAAGAATTGATCAGGCTAAAGGAAGGTTATGGAGAAGTCAGATAGGTTATCATAAATCTAAAAGCTCAGTTGGACGAAGCCAAAGTGATTGAAAAAACTCTCAAGGATCAATTGAAAGAGAAACAATGTCTGGAAGTCGAAATAATATCACAAATAAAAAACACAGAGAAGAGAGAAGAAATTATGACACGTCACCTTAAGGAAATATATAAGGATTTAAACAAGCTTCAAGCAGAATTTGGTCAACAAAAAAGAAGACTTGAAGAAGAAATCATCTCCTTAAAGACCCAACTTGAAGAAACAAAGAGAATAGAAGAATTAATGAACATCTAGATGATGAAGAAAAAAGAAGATTGTGAGAAGCTTGATGAAGAAGTCGTCACATTAAGGGTTGAAGTTGCCAAATCAACAAGAACATTAAAGAGAAATGAAGCTCTACACTACCAGTAAATAAATTTGAAGAGAAATGTTACAGGTTACTAGAAAGGAAGAATGAAGAGAAGACTAAGAGTTATGCAAAAATCATTAGAGGCCTTATCAAGAAGGAATAATGCAAGCCCTCAAAGGAGAAAACTCAAGAAAAAGATTACAAAAGAGATGGATTTCCAAGAACCTTCAAACATCAAAGAGACTTCAATCATTGTGAAGGAAACAACATAAGAGAATATCTTTATTAGCTAAGGCATGAATTTAGAAGGACTAGATCACAAAGAATATCATTCACTCCCAGGTATCAAAGTTTTTTTTATGGTTATTGTTTTACTTGTAATAACTTTGGACATAAAGTTGTATATTGTAGAGATTATGGAAGAAATGGTCAAACAATAAATATTTATGTGGCTCCATACAATATTGAATGTTACAAATACCACAACTGTGGGCGTGATTGTACAAGCATGATGAAAACTTTGTTGAAATATTGGTCAATACTGAGGGGGGGGGGGTGAATCAATATTGCTTCTTCTTTTAAAATTTTAACAATTATTAATTAACAAATTAATTAATCATGACAATTGATTAAAAAGAATGTACTGAATACATAAATGTAGTTATAACAATAACAAGTACAAATTACAATTGTGTGAGAGACACCAATCTCTCTTCTTTTGAGCACCAACTAAAGGAGACAACAATTCCTTAGTTTTAGAGCACCAACTCTAGGAAGCACCAACTCACTTGTTTCAGAGCACCAACTATATGAAACAAAACTCCCTTGTGAAACATACTTTAACCTGCAGAGGACTGCAATTCTCTCGAGCTCCTCCCTACCACCCTCACTGCATAAAATGTTTATATTTTATTTCTTGGGTTCTTCTTCTTCTTTTGATTTTCTGATGTAGACTACATAAACACTTTCCTTCTTACCATTTTTCTCTATTTATAGTCTCTCAAGAAATATGATATTGAAACAATGTGTCTTTTTGTAAAAGAGAAAATAAACCAATGTGTCTTTTTAATAATAAAACATTGCACATTTTCATTTAATTAACACAAATGCTGACTTTTCTATTTATTAATTGATTTTAATTTAAAAAGGCATCCAAATGAGACAATTATTTTCGTATGAATATTATGGAGTGACGGATTTTTTTTTTTTAAACTCTACCACATGGGTTTTGTGCAGAACATTCCCAAATAGCCGATTAGCAAAAAATATTCCTAGAAAATGTGCGAGGTGGACGATACAAGAGGTTCTTTGAAGGAAACTTGCTGATATTTTTATACCAGATCCTTGACACCTGCTGTATTCTATTGAAGCACCAGATTTAACCCTTTCTTGTTGTATTTAGAGTACAATAACTTCTTTTTGAGGTTTCATTGTAAAGGTCTTCCCATGATATTTTCATGGAGTGAACAAGCCCTTCACTTTTGTTCAATTGTTTCTTCTGTGAATGGATGCTAGTGACATAATTCAACATGAAATTTTGCTAGGATACTGATATGAATACATAAACCACTACAAGGAAAAAACTCTATAGCGGAGGTTTTTAGAGAAGCCCCTATAAAAATAGTTCAAAAATCCATTTGTAGTGGAGGTCACTAGCGGAGGTGCGCAGACAGATGTTTTAGCAGAAGTTTTTTTAACGGTGCGTTTATAAGTCTATACCGTACTGGTGTGCCACCATAACTCAATGCAACAATGCTAATAGACAATGGTGCACCGTTGCAGAGTTATTTAAAAAAAATAGAAAACAACGGTGCACATTATATAAAAAAAGCTCGCGAGCACCGATGCACACTAAACGAGCACATCAGTTTGCAACAAACGGGTGCACCGTCATTGCGTTTTTCCTTTAAAAAATGCATAACAGTGCGTCGTTGTCACTTGGACGAACCAGTGCATTCCAAACTGGTGCATCGTCGGAGGGGTTTTAAAAAAAGTAACGGTGCGTTTTTTGCAGCGGTGCACTTAACGCGATCCCACTGGAACAGGGGTAAATAAAAAAAACTGGTAGTAAAAAACCATTTTTACCATTTCTAGTGCAGAGAAGTTGTCACGCACTGGTGCCACCTTTGCTCAACTGAAGCGCACTGTCGTCGGTGCTTCTGTTGCGTGCCTTATTTCCGTTCGATGCTTGATTTGTGGGATTCCAATTTTTCCACATGGTGGGAAAATTTGTTTTTTTTTCACTACATCCCAACCATGCCTCCTCGACGAGAAAGTGTCTGGGTAAATTCTTTATTTCTTTGTACATTGAATTTTTACCGGATTAAATTGTGAGATTGAGTAAAATTTTCATTGTTTTTCAAATTTTGTTTTTTGCCTCCTCGACGAGAAAATGTAAGGGTAAATTTTTTATTTCTTTGTACAATGAATTTTTACCGGATTAAATTGTGAAATTGAGTAAATTTTTCATTTTTTTTCTTATTTTTCTGCGCAACACACCCTGTAAATTTTACAGGTTGCACAAAAAATGTATAGTTCATTTTCGCCGGTGCGTCGCAATACTGAACGCACCGGTGCATACTTATACATGACGCACTGATGCGTTCATAATAAACGACGCACCGTAAAAAATATATAGTTTCCATTAAACAATGCATGGTTTATAGTGAACGCATCGATGAGTTCATAATAATATACGCACCGTTGAAAATAGATAGTTGTTCAATCAATGCACCTTTTATAGTGAACGCACTGGTGCGTACACAAGAAACTACGCATCATAGAAATTATTGTGTTTTTGAATCAGTGCGTGGATTATACATAACAGACGGATGCGCCAACATGGATACAACGCACTATTTGAAATGTTGTTTTTTTTTTAAACTCACTTAAGAGGCTCATTTTAGATCTGAATATTCCCCTAATTTGTATGTATGAACTCAAAATTAAAAAAATAATACAATATAATACAATTTGGTAATGATATGAAATGGTAGGTAACAAAAATACATTTTAAAATTATGATATAAAATATTTGATATTTACAATACAATAATATATTGTTTTTTAAAGTAAAAGTTAAAATTAAAATACTAAAAGTTCAAATATCATTTAGATTTACAATAAAAAATTATTTATATCATTTACACATAACATTTAATTACATCATCCAATAAAAAAATTAATGATATTTCATATTTCATATAAAATATTAAATACTAAAAACATTATAAATTTAATAATCAAGTTATTAAATCCACTATAGATTTGAAAACATAAAAGTAAGTAATTAAAGAATAAAACATGTATAATATATCACTCTTCATTGTCATCACCCTGATTATCTTCCTCACTTGGTGTTAGCACATAGGATGTATAGGGGTGTACAAAGGTTCCTTATGTCATATTTAACTCTTTGAGGGGCAAATAATGTGTCAAGTCGACCTGCTGCAAACTCACCTCAAAGTTCGCAATGAATCAAGAAAGTACCTCATGTACTAATCACATATAATTATGTTTTGGAAACGTGGCAAGGGGTATCTTATTGTTTTCAAAGATTGTAACAGGTTCTAAAAGGTTTCCCAACTTGTTGTGCAAGTTTAAAAGTTGAAATAAATTTTGAATGTAAAAATGCAACTACAGGAAATTTCGCAGTGCGTGTTGTCAAAGGCGTTGCAAAATGGTAGTTTTGGGACAATTTGTAGTGAATTAGTACACATTAAAGTCATTTTTTCATCATAACATTTAAATGTCAATTTGGGTTCTTCTGAAAGTTTTTGTGGAGATGAATCATTATATTATTGACTTGCTGATAAAAAGTCAGCCTGGCCTAGTTCGTCGTTTGGGAGAAAAGTTGAAATCATCACCTACAGGAAAGTTCACAACACATGTTGTCAAAAGCGCTGCAAACTCTAACAGTCTAATAAATATGAGCTTTAGGAGGGCTACCACTTGTCTGAGGGGGTTCGAATGGTTTCCTAGGAGGTAATTGGACATGAGGGACATGTGTTCCATCACTAGACCAAACAACATGACCTGTTTCAAAGGACATTTATCACAATAGACAAGATCCAAAAAAATAGGGGCTAGGTGGATTTTTTATTTCACCTTGTTGTAACAACTCCTAGAGAAAAGGGAATCCAATGAAACCACTTGGGATTCAACCTCTTTAGAATAGGAATGAATGATACACTATATATAATAGTTGTTTTGTTGAGGAAGGGGTTCAGTTCATGATCCAAGAGAGGAGAGAGCTTGAGGAACAGTTTAGATGCTTATTTGTAAGCCTGAGGGCCTCTTTGTAATCACATTTTTCTGCCATTAAATATTCATGAGAGTTGTTTCTCAAATTGTCTTATTTTTTTTTCCATTTATTTTGTTATATTCTTGCTTGAGTATATTTCAAATTTTGAGGATCAAAGGCTGCCTTTGATTAATGGATCCCTAGGCAACAAATAATCTGCTGTAGCTGGCCTGCTAATCATTGTTTTTGTTCAAGCATTTTTCAATCTATTTTGCAGAGAGGATCTCTGTTTAGTAGACATTCTTCTTTTTGTTCAATTTCCTTTCTTATAATCATCATCATATAAGATCTTAACTTGATGATTTATCTTGATTTCCTTCAATTTGCAGAGTGGTTTTGACTCCATGCCCAATGGTAGATTACTGATCTACAATCAGATCGTTGCCCTCTTTCTTGTTGATCCACCCAATTTAAATTGATTTAATTTTTCAAATTCTGATGGGTACTAGGCTTCTTCTTAAAGAAGTCTAAGAACAACTTCTAGTGCTAACATTTTTGGCGCCGTTGTTGGGGAATGGAGATGAAGAAAATATTCCCTAGGAGAACGACATAGCATAGATCCAATGTTTGATGGTGAACAAGGGATGGTTACATAGTTTGGACTGTGATCATTCACCTGGCGACTCCACTCCATGAAGGAAGAACCTGCTGGCAACACTTATAGTTCATATTTTCATATGTAATGGAAGCTATTATGGCTCTAAGGTATGCATTTTGTGACCTCTCTTAAATACCTGGCTTTCCAAATCTTTTATTTGATAGAGAAGTATGAGAACTTTGTTTTCCGAGGTTTGGGGGAAACGAGCATGATCATCCCGATGAGAACTTGTTGGATTTTCACGAGTGTACACATAGGTTAAATATTGATCACGAGGATGTTCTTATTAAAATGTTCATATTTTCTTTGGAAGGACATGCTTGTGAGTGGTGTAGAGTCCTCCATGTTGCTAGCATTCATTCATTGAAATATTTTCATACTGCATTCAATGGTTATTGCAAACAAAGGTATTATGTTGATATGTTTTATGAGGAATGTTGTATGGAGTTTGATATTTTATATAAAAGATCTGCCAATTTTAAAGATCAAGGTGCCGGTAGTGAATAAATTGTTGAAGAAGTAATTTTTCCTCACGATCTTCAACAAGTTTCCAATGTTTTTCAAAATGATATACTTTTCCAAGGAATTGGAATAGAAGAAAATAATCATACAAATTGAATTGGCATCAATCATGAAATTGAAAATATGAAGAGACAATCCAAACTCTAGCTGGAACAACATGAAGAAATAACTGTCCTTGATCCAGTGGCAACTAATTTGGAGGATTTTATCAGCCTGGATTATGCACCTTTCAACTCAGAACAAAAGGATAGCAGAATACTTAATGCAACAGATTTTGCACATAAGCTGTATTATCTTCTGAATTAGATAGAATTTCACCATGAGCTCCATGATCCAGTGGCTATTTTAATGGATATAGTTTTTCAGAAGGCCCCTTATGTTGAAGCTTTGGGTTTTATACAAATTTGCAGTTGTAAGTATGAACCATTGATATATTTTCTGTTGCAAAGGTTTTATTAGTTTTATGCTTTCATCTGCAATATACAAGAAACTTGTTTTACTAGCCAAATGATTGCACGACTTTACTAGAAATTTGATTATACATAAGCAAAGCAACTCAACTAGATAGATTAGTGTAGGAATGCATATAAATAAGCTTGCCATGAAAGCATTTGGTTTGCATTCGTTTTCAATTTGCAGCGAGTGTTTTTTAGTTTTTAATAAATGATCAGAGGTACTCTTAAGGCATGGAAAACTCTCAAGGCATAAACAAGGATACATATTGCAGAGATGGATTGGATAAAGCATTGGAACTGCAATGTTATTGGAGCCTCACATGGAGGTCTCATCTTTTGTGGAGCCAGATGTTAGTACATAGGATGTATAGGGGTGTACAAAGGTTCCTTATGTCATATTTAACCGTTTGAGGGTCAAATAATGTGTCAATTCGACCTGCTGCAAACTCACCTCAAAGTTCACAATGAATTAAGAAAGTACCTCATGCACTAATCACATATCATTTTTCTTTGGAAACGTGGCAAGGGGTATCTTATTGTTTTCAAATATTATAGCAGGGTCTAAGAGGTTTCCTAACTTATTATGCAAGTTTTAAAATTTGAAATAAATTTTGAATATAAAAATGCACCTACAGGAAAGTTCGCAACGCGTAATGTCAAAGGCGCTGCAAACTGGTAGTTTTGGGATAGTTTGTAGCGAATTAGTACATAACAAAGTCATTTTTTCATCATAACCTTTAAATGTCTATTTGGGTTCTTCTAAAAGTTGTTGTGGAGATGAATCATTATATTATTGACTTGCTGACCAAAAATCAGCCTCACCCAGTTCGTCGTTTGGGAGAAAAGTTGAAATCATCACCTACATGACAGTTCGCAGCGCATGCTTTCAAAGGCGCTGCAAACTCTAACAAAATGATAAATCTAAGCTGTAGGAGGGATGCCACCTGTCTGAGGGGGTTCGAATGGTTTCCTAGGAGGTAGTTGGACATGAGGAAAATGTGTTCCATCGCGAGATCAAACAACATGAACTGTTTCAAAGGACATTTATCACAATAGACAAGATTCAAAAAAATAGGAGCCAAGTGGATTTTATGTTTCACCTTGTTGTAACAACTCCTAAAGAAAAGAGAATCCAATGCAACCACTTAAGATTCAACATATTTAAAGTAGGAAGAAATGATACACTATAAATAACAATTTTTTGTTGAGGAAGAGGTTTAGTTCATGATCGAAGAGAGGAGAGAGCTTGAGGAGCAGTTTAACTGCTTACTTGTAAACCTAAGGGCTTGTTTGTAATCACATTTTTCTGCCATTAAATATTCATGAGAGTTGTTTCTCAGATTATCTTCTTTTTTTCCATTTCTTTTGTTATCTTCTTTCTTGAATATATTGCATATTTTGAGGATCAAACATTGCCTTTGATTAATGGATCCCTGAGCAACAAAGGATCTACTGTAGCTGGCTTGTTAATCATTGTTTTTGTTCAAGCATTTTTCAATCTATTTTACAAAGAGGATATCTATTTAGTAGAAATTCTTATTTTTGTTCACTTTCCTTTCTTCTAATAATCATCATATGAGCTCTTAAACTGATGATTAGGCTTGATTTCTTTCAATCTACAAAGTGGTTTTGACTCCATGCCCAATGGTAGATCACTGATATATAGTCAGAGTGTTGCCCTCTTTCTTGTTGATCCACCCAATTTAAATTGATTTAATTTTTCAAATTCTGATGGGTATTAGGCTTGTTCTTAAAGAAGTTTAAGAACAACTTCTAGTGCTAACATTTTTGGCGCCATTGGCGGGGAACGAAGATGAAGAAAATATTCCCTGGGAGAACGACATAGCATAGATCCAGTCTTTGATGGTGAACAAGGGATGGTTACAGAGTTTGGACTACGATCATTCGCCTGACGACTCCACTCCATGAAGGAAGAATATGTTGGTAGCACTTATAGTTCAGATTTTCATATGCTAGGGAAGCTATTTTGGCTCGAAGGTACGCATTTTGTGACTTCTCTTATATACATGGCTTTCCAAATCTTGTACTTGATAGAGAAGTATGGGAACTTTGCCTTTCGAGGTTTGGGGGAAGCAAGAATGATCATCCTGGTGAGAAATTGTTGGATTTTCACGAGTGTATGCATAGGCTAAATATTGATCACGAGCATGTTCTTATTAAAATGTTCAGATTTTCTTTGGAAGGACATGCTCGTGAGTGGTGTAGAACCCTCCATGTTGCTAGATTTCATTCATTGAAAGATTTTCATACTTCATTCAATGGTTATTGCAAACAAAGGTATTATGTTGATATGCTTTATGAAGAATGTTGTATGGAGTTTGATATTTTATATAAAAGATCTGCCAATTTTAAATATTAAGGTGCTGGTAGTGAATAAATTGTTGAAGAAGTAATTGTTCCTCACGATCCTCAACAAGTTTCCAATGTTTTTCAAAATGATATACTTTTCCAAGGAATTGGAATAGGAGAAAATAATCAAACAAATGAAATTGACATGAGTCATGAAACTGGAAATATGCAAAGACAATCCAAACTCCAGCTGGAACAACATGAAGAAATAGTTGTCCTTGATCCAATGGTAGCTAATTTGGAGGATTTTATCAGCCTAGGTTGTGCACCTTTCAACTCAGAACAAACGGATAGTAGAATACTTAATGCAACATATTTTGCACATGAGTTGTATTATCTTCTGAATCAACTAGAATTTCACCATGAGCTCCATGATCCAATGGCTATTTTAATGGATACATTTTTTTGGAAGGCCCTTTATGTTGCAGCTTTGGGTTTGATAAAAAATTGCTGTTGTAAGTATGAACCATTGATGAATTTTCTGCTGCAAAGGTTATATTATTTTTATGCTTTCATCTGCAATATACAAGAAACTTGTTTTACTAGCCAAATGATTTCATGGCTTCATTGGAAATCTGATTATACATAAGCAAAACAACTCAACTGGATAGACTAGTGTAGGAATGTATATAAATAGGCTTGCCATGCAAGCATTTGGTTTGAAGTTGTTTTTAGTTTGCAGTGAGTGTTTTTCAATTTTCAATAAATGATCATATGTGCTCTCAAGGCATGAACACATCTCAAGGCATAAACTGGGATACAGATTGCAAAGATAGAATGGATAAAGCACTGGAACTACAATGTTCTTGGAGCCTCACAGGGAGCTCTTTATCCCCTGTAGAGCCATATGTTAGAAAATATTATGTATAAAGGTGTACAAAGGTTCCTTATGTCATATTTAACCGTTTGAGGGTCAAATAATGTGTCAAGTTGATCTGCTGCAAACTCACTTCAAAGTTCGCAGTGAATCAAGAAAGTACTGTTATAGAAAGATTTGTCTCACCCTATGAAATCTTGCACAGAAGGTCTTTTTCCATTTTCCTATATTGACTTTTCATCCCTTTTGCAAGTTACAGAGCTAAAAAATACATTTTTTCCACATGTACGCACCTTGCCTACTATACAACATGCGTATACGCAGGCTGCTCCACTACATGCCATGTACATTGAGATTTGTGCCCAAAAATGAAAAATGGAGCCGGGTTTCCATGTCACAACAGGAGATCTATGATCCTTGGCCTTCCATATACTGGAAACGTTCTGACTCGGCCCTTCAGTTCCATTCAAAGGCTATAAATGAGCCAATTCCGAGCTATGGAAGATGAGAAAGAATTCAACTTTGAGAGCAAAGTTACTCTGGAGAAATTATTTACTTCGTATTGAGTATGCATCCCGTTGTCCTTTAAGTTTGAACACAGTGTTTATCCCCCAAGCTCTTCCCTTATTGATTGAGAGTTCCATTTTCTCTCTTTTATGAGCTTGCCTTTGGTGGAGGCCCAACTGGAAGGAACTTAGTTTCTCGGTTCCAAACCATGCCGACACAAAAGTCTGTAACATTTTCACTTCTGCTGATCATATATTAATAGAAATACACTTTTCCTGTCCAATTGATATCTTGTAAATATTTGAATTATTATTCCATGGGCGTATGTCATGTTTATTAATGGATTATTCTATTGAATGTGCTAACATAATTTATTATCACCATATGCTTGCTTTGCTTGGTTGTTGAGAACTAGTTGCAAGTATATTGCTTTGGGTCAAGTGCTCAATGATGGACTTCATCGAACGTCTAGACGAGGTAGGCATTTTATCTTATCTTATCTCGCTAGAATATTTGTTTATATAGCATACTTGAGAATAGAGTTGATTTCTGTAGTCATTTCTGTCTATTGTGGTTTACCCTAGCTATAGAGAGATTTTTCTCGTAACATAATTGGCGACCATACTGGGGAATGATCTTCTTTCTTAGGGTTTGAAGTATTTTTCTTCTTGGATTTCTCTCGTTCCTATTGCGGTTCTTGTCATATCATTGCTTGACAACCTCTGTTCACTCCGGTTCTGAGTTTTTCAACCTTCTCCCTTGCCTAGCTTTGTTTTTGAAACATATACGTGACTTTTTTTTTGACAGTCGCATATATATGCGTGCTGTCCTTTTGCAAGTTGCGTACATACGCTCTGTTTCCTTGAACAATCGTGTACATCAACCTCTTGTGCTTGTTTACTGGGTGTGGTGGTTGTTGGGTGGGATTTGATGTTTGCTGAGTCTTCTTGGGTCTCTGTAGTGATTTTTAAGTGTTTGTGGGATGAGAATAAACCTGTCTGGGGTTGAATTTTTGGGCGGAGTCTTTCTCATCACCTTTTCATTTTGATTGTCCTTGTACATTGGGCTGGGTGTTTTGCTTCTTGGTATCCTACTTGAGTTATATTTTTCTATACATAGTAGAGTTTTATATATCAAGTTGCTGTTTAGTCCATGCATTTTCCTTTTTCTTATATTGAAAATACAAAAATATTAGGCATTTTGCATTGCTTGGCATTTTGATCTTTTTAGTCTTTGTCATTAGCTTAGTGCATGTAAAGAAAGATTGCATTTTTACTTCAGAATTGCAGAGTTGAAATTGAAAATTGCATTGTTTTAAGAAGCATATCATTCATTGAAAATTGAAGTTATGACTTTGCATTATATTCATATTTACTTTATTTGTTGAGTCATAACATCATGAGTTTCACTACATACCTTTTTGAGTAAAAAAGGTCACTAAAATTAACACTATAATTTAAAATTGATTAGTCACGATTTTATTTTCTAGGGTGCACAAACTAGCTTAGGATTTAGTGCCTTGGAATAGGATTTTGTGAGTAAACTTCTCCAAGGCAATTATATCAACATATGTGTCTGACAAAGGGAGTGAAGAAATCAATTATATAATTGGTAATATCATGAGGCTCCACTTACACCGGAGTTAATCCCAAGGTCGCTCGAGGTTGGTTGAAGGTATATCCCCTTGATACCTTCTCGGCGTCAAAGATATTTCTGGGGATGTATTCGTATTTGGGGATCTTGCTAGTGCCCTTACATCAGTGAGAGGCGATGCTTTCAAGGTTTCGGGCTTTGATACCCTTCCCATACGGTGGAACTGACTTACAACTGCTCGCCTGTGCATCGGTTATACATTGGTTTCTTAGTTGCTTGACTTAGGTGCGACATAGGTTACTTGCAGGGGTTATTCTGCAGGTACCTTGGGTCAGATAAGGGTCAGATAACACACAACCTTTATGGAGGATTACCTCTATAGGGGGATCTAACCAACTGGTTTTTAAGTTCACGAGGGACCTTATAACTGATTCTGTTACTTCCGATATTTAGCAGGGAGTCTCAGGCCCCTCTTGGGCGAGACATACCTTCTGTAGGGAGGGAGGCCCCTTTCAGCCACTTTACCCCGCTTGTGTGCATATTGGCCGTTTGATTTTTGGTGTGCTCTTTGATTAATAATTGGCATTAGGATTTATTTTTTTATTTAGAGTCTTAAGTCATCATGGAGTCAGACCAACATCCCCGCCGGTCCTGTCGCTTGTTAGAATTACCACCCAATTTCGAGTCTTTTCCTTCTAAAAGGCATAGATTTATTAGACATGGTACACACACCTCCACTATTCAGACTTGTGATTCTACAAGTATGAGTACTGGACTGAGTCATCATAACACTGGGATCCTTTCGACTCCCACACCTACTATAGTTAATGGCACCCCTTCGACTCCTGCAACCATAATGGTTGTAGTGCCAGAGGCACCTATCATCACTATTTCTTGTCCTATAGTTAATGCTCAACCTATTTCCTCGAACCCCTTTGGGTCTCTTGGTCACTCACCAAGCTATAATGTTCAATCCATCCCTATGTTCTCTACTCCTTTTTCCTATCGTATGTCAAATTTTACTTCACAGTTTTCAAACGCCATCTCAGGTGCTGGCCCTAATGCTAGCATTGGACTTGGGGGCACTACACCTCCTTATACTCCATTCTCATTTGGTGGTTTTCAAATGCCTCAAACGACTCCTAATGTGGTAGGTATTCCTTCTTTTAACCCGGGTCTAATCCTCTTTCTTCTAGGTGGAGCAACCAACCTAGTAGACAAGCTTATGCTCAAGTTCCGTCCTATACCCTTACCTCCTCAGTGTCGATTCCGACCAACACGTTTGGTATGATGATTCCACCTCTATCCTCCAAATTCACACCCGAAGGAGGTCAGTTTCACGCTTTGGGAAACCCCCAACCCGGATCCACTCCGACTGGGGGCAATTTTTCTAACCCCCATCAGAACATTCCTAATGGAATGATGCCTAACCAACATTTTACGAATCAGCTTGGAGGAGGGCCTTACAATCCCGGATAGGTCCATGGAGTAATGTCCCTTTCCAAATAGGAGCTCCAGAGAGGAGGCTTAATGGTCTAAACCACCCCGTTAGACTATAGCCAGGGCCAAAGAGGGGTAAACAGGGTTACTAGAGGTCACTCCAGTCACATGTGTATATTCGGAAAGTGACATTGAGCTAAAAAGGGTTAAAAGCACTTTTAAGTCATTATGAGCTAAAAATAGAAGTCAACAGTGAATTAGGGTTTCAACAGTGATTTAGGGTTTTGGAAGTCAACCGTGAATTAGGGTTTCAACATGATTTAGGGTTTTGGAAAGCTATAAAGGAAGGTTTAGCGACCTAATTCATCATTATGCAGATTATGACTTGTCATTGAGGAGAAGAGGCGCATCTCAGGAGAGATAGTTCAGTGTATTCCAGGAGGAAGACACTAGTTGGATGATTTCGGTGTTGAAAGACACACCCTAGTCACCGGGAAGATCATCAGGTCTTCCATCATTCTTCATTGATTCCACAGTGCTCTCATATTTCGGGTATTATCTTTTAGTTTCTTATTTGTATTCCGTCTAAGATCCTTTTGTCTTTTGATCTAGCCGAGTGTTGTTATTTTATTCAACCACAGTTGATTATATGTATTCCGGCTAAGATCCTTTGTCTGTTGATCTAGTCGAGTATTGTCAGTTTATTCAGCCGCATTCGACCATTTTGTAATCCACGGAGATATCATAATACAAACTTTGCAGTCCTTTGTCGCATTTATTATTTGTATGATCATTTATATGCTGTAAAACTTTGATCCTACACACACATTAACAGCGTTTCCTAGACTAGCCAAGTCAGGAACATTATAGTGGTATTAGAGCTTTAGTCCTGCCAGCCTGTGACTAAAGACAATGAGTGCAGCAGAAGACCCAGAGGGCCGTGAACACGTAGGTGACGAATATTTCACTTACAACATGCATAAGGAAAGAAGGCATAGGCCTGATTTCCCCCCTTTTCCTCCTAGCTCAGAGGAAGAGGAAGAGGCACACATAGAAGCAGAGAGAAGGGAAGAGCATGAGGCTGAGCGTGAGGCAGAGAGGATGCTAGGAGACAGATATGAGTGACCAGAGGGCAGTGGCAAGGCCCACGTAGATCCAGAGATAGATTTCATGCAGGTTATCAACGATATGTTAGCTAGTCAACATACCATGTCTCAGTCCTTGGCACAGGTGGCTGATAGATTGACTAGAGTGGGCACCCCAGACACACAAGTCCCGCATGCAGCACATGGAACTTAGGAGCAGGCAGTAGACCCCAGTCACCCTCTCGCACATACACCTATGCGAGTAGGATTCCCAGACCCTTATTTCCTAGTTTTCAGAGGGCTCCCCCGGTAGCAACACCGCCACCGATAACACAGAGGCTACCCACTCATGTAGACAACATTGCAGAGTATAGGAGGGAGTACGCAACATTGGGTCGTGACTTCCATCGGGACATGACCTTAGTCGAGTATTGTGGACTCAGACTCAGAAACCTCCCCAGAGAGCCGCAGAGGGGAGGACCACAACAACAACAGGGGCATAACCTCGATTTCATCCGAAAAGTTGGGAAACTCACCATCCCTTATTTCGATGGATCGTCCAAATACAATGCCAAAGCTTGGGTATAGAAGCTAGACACGTATTACAAGCTCAACCAGATGACCGAGACAAAGGCCATCAATTTCGCAACCTTACACTTGGAGGGTGAGGCACACGAGTGGTGGTATCATGGACTGGTGACATTGGGTCACAGTCGCATCACCTCCTATAGAAAGTTTACATATAGGCTCATGGACAGGTTTGACAGGAAGGATCTGGAGATACACTTCAGGGATCTAGCCCAGTTGAGACAAACTGACACATCAGAGGCATTCATCATAGAGTTTTAGCGGGTAGCCGTGGCAGTGACAGATATATCAGAGCTCAGGATGATCATGCTATTCAAAGAAAGACTCACAGAGCCTTTGAGAGGATGGGTGAAGGCATACAGGCCTCCCAGTTTACAGGATGCCATCCTTCGCACTCAAGATCTGGAAGAGTCAGTGCCAAAGACTAAAAATTTCTCCAAACCATTTGTGCCCCAGAGGGATCAGGATAGGAAGCCATTCCAGAGAGAATGGAAGGGCAAGGAGAAGTTGGGTGATG
Organism: Picea engelmannii; assembly: GCA_009831015.1. Lineage (NCBI taxonomy): Eukaryota > Viridiplantae > Streptophyta > Pinopsida > Pinales > Pinaceae > Picea > Picea engelmannii. The sequence goes on from ML785858.1 coordinate 87,826, forward strand.
AGACTAAGAGAGAGATTATGAGGAAGAATCTTTGCTTCAGCTGCAGATATCCTTGGGTCCCAGGCCAAAGGTGCATGGGCAAGGGAGAGATTCATTATATTGAGGTAGCAACAGACATTGTGGACAGTGAGGAGGAGGAGCAGGACAGTGGATCCACTAGTTCAGAGGAGGAGTCAGTACTAGCATAGGAGCAACCTCCCCGTAGACCACCGACACTGGTAGGAGCCCATCCTCCAGTAGTCCCACAACCTCCAGAGCAGGCTAACAGGAGGAAACCAACAAAGGGAGGAGTCATAGCGACCCTTTTTGGTGTTCCTAGGTATGATACCCTACGTATCAGAGGGATTATTCAGGGGCAACGAACAATTGCCCTAATAGATGGTGGGGCCACCCACAACTTCATCGATTCTTCACTAGTATCGAGACAAGAACTTTAGATAGAGGAGTTTGAGGGGTTTGATGTTGCGGTAGTAGATGACCACACAATGGAGTGTCTAGACAGAGTTCCAAACTTAGAGATGAAGTTAGGCAACTACAAGTGAGAGACACATTTTATGTGGTTGACTTATCAGACATAGATGTGGTGTTAGGAGTTCATTGGATGATTACCTTGGGAAAAATCACTACCAACTACCAAACCTTGGAAATGGGATTCAAAGATCAGGATGGGAAGAAGGTTGTTCTAAGAAGTATGTCGACAGGAGCACCCAGGATAGTTTCAACCAAGAGGATGGATAGGATATTTAGACATGGGGAGGTAGCATATGCCACATAATGCTTGATCACTACTCAGAAGGTTTCAGAAGGTTGACAATAGTACCATACAGAGATCAAGAAGTTATTGGGATGACATCAACAGGTCTTTGAGGCAATTCCACCAGGGAGACCACCTGATAGGGTGTTTGAGCACACCATTGAGTTGGAGGAGGGGGGACAAACCTATGATCACCCCCCCCATCATCATCCTAGGAGGTTCAAGGATGAGATAGAGAAGGCAATCAAGAAATTGCTGGCGATGGGACACATCAGACTGAGCAACAACCCATTTGCTTCTTCAGTTGTCTTAGTTCTGAAGAAGGATGGCACCATGAGGATGTGCATTGATTACTGATCCTTGAACAAGAAAACCATGAAGAATCAGTATCCTATCCCACGCATTGACAAGTTGATGGATGAACTGCATGGGGCAGTTTTCTTCTCAAAAATTGATCTACACTCTGGATATCATCAGATCAACATCCGAGTGCAGGACATAGAGAAGACGACATTTCAATGTCATTTTGGACACTTCGAGTTTATGGTTATGCCATTTGGTCTAACCAATGCAATCGCTACATTCCATTCTTGCATGAACCATATATTCAGGGATCAGTTAAGGAAATTAGTCTTGGTTTTCTTCGACGACATCTTGATCTATAGCCGGTCATGGAAAGAGCATATGAGGCACCTGGATGAGGTATTGAGCATCATGGAGGCACAATCATTATATGCCAAGGATTCCAAGTGCAAGTTCGGTATGACAGAGCTTCTTTACTTAGGTCACATCATCAGTGCACAGGGGGTACAGGTGCACCAAGAGAAGATCAGGGCCATTTTGGATTGGCCGACGCCTAGGAACGTGACAAAATTGAGGAGCTTCTTTGGGCTGTGCAGCTATTACATGCGGTTCGTCTGGGGTTTTTCTCAGCTTGGAGCACTGCTGAAAGATATTACCAAGCATGGGGCCTTCATATGGACCGAGAAATCACAGGAAGCCTTTGATCACATGAAGGAAGTCATGGGCACTTGTCCAGTGTTGGCACTACCAGACTTCACCTTGCCATTTGTACTAGAGTGTGACGCATCTGGTGAAGGGATCGGTGGAGTTTTGATACAGGGAGGACACCCCATTGTATTCGAGAGCCGGAAGCTTAGTCAACCTGAGAGGTTGTACTTCATTTATGACAAGGAAATGTTGGCAATCATGCATGCCTTGACTAAGTTTAAACAATATTTAGTGGGCAACAAATTCGTGGTCAAGACCGAATCACAACAGTTTGAAGTATTTCCTTGAGTAGACAGACCTCAGTGAGCGCCAACAGAAATGGGTGATGAAGGTACATGTATTCGACTTTGACATAGAGTATGTCAAGGGGAAGAAGAACATTGTGGCCGATGCACTATCGAGGAGACCTGCGACATGTTATTTGATGGAGATTTCAACAGATTGGAAATCCCACTTGTTAGTGGAATATTCCAAGAGCAAGTTCACTTGTGAGGTGATGGATGTGAAGATACAAGATGACCGGTGTAGGGTCATTGACGATGTCATATTTTACAAGGATAGAGTCTACTTGGTGCCAGATTTAGGGCTTAGGAAGAAGATCCTCACTGCAGTTCATGATTTACCTCTAACGGGCCATCAAGGGTTTTTCAAAACCTATAGACAGATCAGAGAGAGGTTTTCATGGAAGGAACTCAAACAGGACGTTATGAGACACGTTAGTTAATGTGTGACTTGCCAGCAGAACAAGTCAGAGCATGCTCTTCCAGCAGGGCTACTTCAACTAGTCCCCATTCCAGAGCAGAAATGGGAGAGTATATCTATGGACTTCATCATAGGTCTAACCAAGGTCCAGGGTAAGGACTGTATCTATGTAGGGTTGACAGATTGACCAAGTTTTCTCACTTCTATGCCATACTGATAGAGTACAACGTAGTTCAGGCAGTCAGACTTTTCTTCGGGGAGATATTCAAACTTCATGGGTTGCCGAAGAACATCGTCAGTGATAGGGACAGTCGGTTCATAGGGACATTTTGGAGAGAGTTGTTTCGGTTGGTGGGGACAGAGTTGACACCTAGCACCAGCTATCACCCTTAGACAGATGGGCAGACCGAGATTGTCAAAAAGTGGGTTGAAGGGTATTTGAGGAATTATGTAGGAGGACAACAAAGAACGTGGGTAAAGTGGTTACATTTAGGTGAACATTGCTACAACACCACCTTCCACATGTCCATTGGTATGGCACCCTTCCGAGCATTATATGGATATGATGCTCCCACTTTGGTAGACTTGGTCTTCGGGGAGAGCAGGGCTCCCAAGGCCAAGGATTGGATCATAGAGAGTTAGGAGATTCTCAAGTTGTTGAAAGAGAACTTGCAGATGACGCAAAACTGACAGAAGATAAGTGTATACAGGCATAGGATAGAGCACAACTTTGGGGTTGGAGATTTGGTTTTCTTGAGACTCCAACCCTACAGACATTCATCTCTGAAGAAGAGTGGGGCTGAGAAGCTCAAGTCCAGATTTTATGGTCCTTATAGGATCATGCACCGAGTAGGCGAGGTTGCTTACGAGCTAGAGCTTCCAGAGGGGAGCAAGATTCATAACGTATTCCACGTGTCTTTCCTTAAAAAGGCAGTGGGACAATTCATTAGCACATCCGAGGAGCTTTCCCCGTTGGATGAGGAGGGACAGTTGAAGTTAGTTCCGGAGGAGGTTTTGGAGTTTCGGGAGCGGAAATTGGGGAGCAGGGTCATCAGAGAGTGTTTGATCAGATGGAGAGGGATTCCAGTAGAGGACGCTACTTGGGAGAGCGAGCAGGTGTTGCAGCACCCCGGACTGGTATTGCTTGAGGATAAGCAATTTCGGGAAGGGAGGATTGTAATGTCCCTTTCCAAATAGGAGCTCTAGAGAGGAGTCTTAATGGTATAAATCGCCCCGTTAGACTATAGCCAGGGCCAAAGACGGGTAAACAGGGTTACTAGAGGTCACTCCAGTCACAGGTGTATATTTAGAAAGTGACATTGAGCTAAAAAGGGTTAAAAGCACTTTTAAGTCATTATGAGCTAAAAATAGAAGTCAACAATGAATTACGGTTTCAACAGTGATTTAGGGTTTTGGAAGTCAACAGTGAATTTGGGTTTCAGCATGATTTAGGGTTTTGGAAAGCTATAAAGGAAGGGTCAACGACCTAATTCATCATTATGCAGATTATGACTTGTCATTGAGGAGAATAGACGCATATCATGAGAGATAGTTCAATGTATTCTAGGAGGAAGACACGAGTTGGCTGATTTCGGTGTTGAAAGACACACCCTAGTCACCGGGAAGATCATCCAGGTCTTCCATCATTCTTCATTTATTCCATAGTGCTCCCATATTCCGGGTATTATCTTTTAGTTGCTTATTTGTATTCCGGATAAGATCCTTTAGTCTTTTGATCTAGATGAGTGTTGTTATTTTATTCATCCGCAGTTGATTATTTGTATTCTAGCTAAGATCCTTTGTCTGTTGATCTAGTCAAGTATTGTCAGTTTATTCAGCCGCATTTCGCCACATTATAATCCACATAGATATCATAATACAAACTTTGCAGTCCTTTGTCGCGTTTATTATTTGTATGATCATTTATATGCTTTAAACCTTTGATCCTACACACACATTAGCAACATTTCCTAGACTAGCCAAGTCAGGAACATTACACATGGTGCTTACCGGAACCCTGGATGGGCTACAGTTCCTCAAGCACAATCTTTCTAGGGAGATTGGGGCCAGATGCCGCAATCCCATCTCCCTTTTATGGCCATGCTTAATCTTCCATACTTGTCTAAATTGATGAATGACCATGTGTCCCATGATCCTACATGGCCCTTCATGCCCACCAAGCTTCCTTTGGACGTTCTGAAATTTGAAGGTAATAATGGCGAGGATCCCGATGATCACGTCACCACCTTTCACCTATGGTTCTCTTCGAATTCCCTTAATGACGATTCCATTCGGTTAATATTATTTCAACGCACCCTCATTGGGGTCACTATGAAATGGTATATCGAGCTAGCTAGGGGGCATACGGGACCTTTAGTCAGATGGTGTTGGTCTTCCTTAACCACTTCCAATTGTTGGTTCATTACGATGTTGACCTAGAAATTATATCAACTTTAGGCCAGGACACCACCACTCATATCGCAGATCATATCTAGGAGTGGCATAGACGAAAGAGGTTGATTAAGACCTCCATACCCTCGACCTTTCTTTTAGAATGGTTCCTTAAGTATTTTCATCCTCCCATCTCGAAGGATGTTGCTACATCATGGGTTACCACTGAGGAAGAAGCGATCTTCAAATCCCAGCAGTTAGATCTTATATATGCTTAGTCTAGGATGTTATACCACATTCTTCCAGACTCACTGCGGTCAACCTATGACCCTATACAAAATCCCGGACCTCATGCTGATGGCATTGTAGCTCCACCAATGTAAAATCTGTAGACTCGGTGACAAGCCATTTGAAAGAGTTGTCTCTAAACTAGTATACAGGAGGGCCAACTTTGTTTGTGTCTTCCAATCCCACTCAGTCGACGGATGTACATTCCATGCAATCATCGACCAACCCAAATGGTAACCAAAAACAAGGTGGGAATAAGAAAAAAAGACATAATAATAATCGTAAGGGTGGAAAAAATAATAATAAACCCAAGGACAATGGTAATAATGAGAAGACAAATAATAATGCTGGAGAGGGCAAGAAAGAAAGGCGAAAGGTGAAATTTCGAAAGGTGAAATTTCCCTGTAAGCTTTGTACAAACGATCACCTTTCTCATTTGTGACCCAAACTTGCGGAAGCTATGAGGCTATTATCTCTACCGCCCATTGTGCTGACGAATCCTTTCCCACATAACTAGGACATGGCCTCGAGCTCCTAAAATGCAGAAATGCCACTGGTAAGAGTCAAAACCCATTGTTGCAAGATGGAGACCGTTTGTGTATCAATATGGTTGATGCTAAAGTTCATGTAGCCACTCGATCTCGCGATTTTAGTTCCTCACAGGATATACTTAATATAGAATCTCCTCCTCCTCATCCGGAGACGACTTTACAGATCGAAAAACCAGAGCCACTACCTCGTATTCCAAAAGGAGTACTCAAGCGCTCTACCCACAATCCAAATGCTAGAGCCTCCCATAACTACTCTATTGTTGAGGACCTGGGTCAAAACCCTTGTGCAATGTCGGCTCTGGAGGTACTCCATACATGTCCTTCATAGAGGAATTCCTTGCTATCTACGTTAGGAGCTCTAGAACCCAGTGGCTCAAAAGTTATCAAGTTTGACGTCACAAATGTGAAGCCTCGCTTGCCTTACCATGTAGCATTCCAAATCCACGTGGGGTACTCAAAGTATACCATCAAACGTGTGGTTTTTGATGAAGGCGCTGCTACATGTGTGATGTCCCTGATATGTTGGAAATCTCTCCGTTCTCCAAATCTTTCTAAGTCATCGAACATGTTGACTGCTTTTGATGGTCATTCCTTTTGCCCTCACGATATTCTTCCTACCTTTCTGGTCCAGTTGGGTGGGAAGATGGTAGAGGTGGAGGTTGAGGTAGTTTATGCGCCTCTTGATTATAAATTCTTACTAGGATGCAATTGGACCTATGCTATGACTTCCGTCGTGTCGTCAGTCTTCCGCACTCTTTGTTTTCCACATGATGGGAATATCGTGATGATCGACCAGTTATCCTTTGCGTATGCTAGTCCCAATGCATTTGTTGGACCGTCGATCCCCGTGATCGACAATTCTCAGCCGATAACTGAGAATATTGGTGTCAGAATGTATTCTTCCCTTATGGACACTTTTGACTTCATTTCACCGGTTCACCATGTTTACGCCTTGTCCAGTAGGCCCGTTTCGACATAGAGGTCCATCTCTTTACGCACTTCCTATTTTAACAATCCTTGGACCCTACCTTCATCGACTTCATCTTGTGAAGGTCAGTTGCATGATGGAATGGCCATGCCACTATTGACATCAGATATTGTGTATCAAGTTGTTCTTGGCTCTTCCGCCGATCCCGATCCTTTTACCTCGCCGACGGACGAGGAGGATCGTGTTCTTAAGCCCGTGTGGTCCAATTCATTTTCTTGTTCACATGACTGCCTCAATGAGACTTTTCCCTCAGATGAAGCTATCATTGAAGCCATGAATGGTTCCGAAAAACCTTGGGATGATATGCATCATCACTCTTATTTTCTCCCAGAGCTTGAAAGAATCGAACAAGATGACTTTCGATCTAATTTGAGCGAGATAGTCGGTCATGCCGTAGTTCCAATTGATACGCATGACATTTGTGCCGAAGGAAATATGACGAGTATATCTCATATCGTCATGATCGATATCTCTCGTACCCCTGACAAGATTGAAAACATACATATTGGTGTAGATTGTTCACCAGAAGAAATCCTGATCTACACCAAACTCTTCAAGGAATTCCAAGATGTATTTGCTTGGTCATATTAAGAGATGCTAGGAATCGACCCTCATATTGTCGAACATGAGATTAGAACTTATCCGGATGCTAAACCTGTTCAACAACGTCTTAGAGCTGTCAATCCCCAGAAGGTCCCTGCTATTAAGGAAGAGGTAGAGAAACTACTTAACGCTGGATTTATCTACCCGGTTCCCTTGACTGAATGGGTATTCAATCTCGTTCCTGTGAATAAGAATCAATGAACCATCCATGTATGCATGGAATTTCATGACTTGAACAAGGCCTGTCCTAAAGACAACTTCTCGACACCTTTCATCGATCAGATTCTTGACGAGTGTGCAGGAAGCAAAGTGTTATCATTTATGGACAAATTTTCAGGGTATAACCAAATTCAAATTAAACCCTAGGATCAACACAAGACGACATTCATTTGTCCTTAGGGAACTTTTGCATACTGGAAAATGCCTTTCGGCCTTAAAAATGCTGGAGCAACCTTCCAATGTGGTATGACCTTCACATTCCACGATCTTAAGCATATAGTTGAAGCTTACCTTGACGATCTCACTGCTCACTCTCACAAGAGAGCGGATCATTCTATGCACCTTCGGCTTGTTTTTGAAAGATGTCGTTACTATAGAATCTGGTTGAACCCTCATAAGTGCATCTTTTGCGTTAGGTCTGGTCGTCTTTTGGGATTTCTAGTTTCTGAGACAAAGATCATGGTAGATCCGTTAAAGGTTGAGGCAATACTTCAGTTTCCTCCCCTGCGCACTATTAGACAACTTCAAGGTTTACAAAGGAAAGCTAAATTTCTACGTCAGTTTATAGTAAATTATGCCAATATCACTAAGGTTTTCATGCATCTTTTGAAGGACACCCCCTTTATCTGGGATGAGCGAGCCCAAGAGTCCTTCGATGCTTTGAATAAATCCTTGGTATTGGCGCCTCTGTTGAAGTCTCCTGACTACAATATGGATTACTTGCTTTATATCGCCGTGTCCGAGGAGATGATTGGTATGGTTTTGGTTCAGGAGGATGATGAGCTCCGCAAGCACGTCATCTACTATCTTAGTCGAATCTTAGTCGGTCCCGAGCTCAATTATTCTCACATTGAAAATCTAGCTTTGTCTTCCGTTCATGCAATCCAATGTTTATGCCATTATATATTTCTTTGCAAGACTACTATGGTTGTGGATGTCAATCCATTTCAATACGTCCTTACCAGGCTTATCATAAGGGGAAAATATAATAAATAGATTGTCATTTTACAAGAATTTGATCTCGATTTTGCTTCTGTGAAATCCAAGAAATCACTAGTCTTCACGGAGTTAATATCCAACTTTCCATGATTAGATGAGGATGTTATCCATGTCGATTTGTTTGCGGATGAACACATTTTCCTTGTCTCGTCGTCCGACCCTTGGTATGGAGACATCGTTCTCTATCTTCAAACCTTGAAGTTCCCTCAACATCTCTCGCGATATGATCGACAACGTGTACGATACCAAGCTAAGAAATACACTATCATTGGCTACACTTTGTATCGCCGAGGAATATACAATATCCTGCATCGTTGTTTAACTCACGGGGAAGTCGATTTAGTTCTAAACAATTTCCATAGTGGGGCTTGTGGTGGTCATCTATCCGGGCTTGCGACAACCAAAATAATTTTGCAAGCCAATTATTTATGGCCATCTATATTTAAAGATTGTGTTGAAGCGGTTAATAAGTGTCACCCTTGCCAGGTGTTCACTCGGAAAATGCACTCGCATCCAACCCCTCTTCACCCAGTCATTATCGTCGGTCCCTTCACCAAGTGGGGGGTGGACTTCATGGATTGCAACCCAACTTTGGTTGGGGGGCATCAACACATTATCGTGGCTGTCGACTACTTTACTAAGTGGGACGAGGCCATGCCTACAATTAAATACGACGGTAAGACTGCCGCCTTCTTCGTATTCAATCAAATTATCGCTTGGTTCGGTATCCCAACTGATATTGTCACTGATCATGGCAGTCACTTTCATAATGAAATGATGGAAGAGATATCATTTAAGATGGGGTTTAAACATGTTCATTCTTCCTCTTACTACCCCCAGGCAAATGGATATGTAGAGGCCATCAACAAGTCTCTCAAGACTATTTTGCAGAAAATTGTCAGCCAGAGTAAGTTTGATTGACACATTATGCTATATCCCGCACTCTGGGCATACCGAACCTCGGTTAAGATTGCCACTAGATTTTCCCCTTTCTAGTTAGTACACAATGTGGAGTCGATATTACCTATTGAATGCAAATACCTTCTCTTAGGTTGGCAGTCACGCTCCTACCTGAAACTTTCGACCTCGAGCAACGCCTTGTGCACCTAGAGAGTTTTGACGAGTAGCGTCGAGAAACTTGTACGACTATCAAGGCGAACAAAAGATGTGTCAAGGTCCAGTATGATAAGTCTGTCTGTCTGTCCTCGGTTGTACGCTGAGGGTGACTTGGTCCTCTTATATGATCAAGCCAAAGAACAGTCGGGGGCAGGAAATTTTAAACCCATGTGGCACGGTCCTTATATCGTGCGACGTGTCTTAGAAAAATGAGCTTATGAGTTAGAATATTATGAAGGGAATATGTTGGCCGAGCCCAGGAATGGGCTCTACTTGAAAATATATTATGCTTGAGCCCCAAGCTTGGGAAAAACTCTTTGTATACTAATGTAATTTAGTGTATATATATTTTCCCTTTCTTTTCGTCTTCAACTTGCTTATCGAGTTTTCCCTTGGTTGAAAGATGTCAACAGAGTCTTCGATATACTTAGGATTTGCAGACGGAGCCAATTTCCATACATGGAACTTGGCTTCCACAGCTTGGGTGGTTTACTCACCTGAGGCTCTACTAGTGTCTTCAGGTGGTGTATTCCTAGGGCCATCCATGAATAATATGGCCGAATATAGTGCTGTTATAGAAATTTTGCGCGATGCTATCTCACATGGTATTCTCTCTTTATAAGTTTGCCTGGATTCTCAGTTAGTAGTATGTCAGTTGAACGACAGTTACTACGTGCGTGATCCTACTTTACTTTGACCATTCCTACAGATACGTCTTTTAGAACGACAATTTGATTTTATTACTTATTATCACATTCCTAGGAGTTCTAATCATGTATCCGATGCTTATGCTAATTTTGTTTTAGATTGGCATTTGTCACATAACTAAAGGAAATAAAACCATCTCATCAATGTATAGATTGTAATATAAGTAAAGACGAAGATCCTTGTTTTATATATATTTCAAAAAATATGATGTTTATAGTATAAAATTGGGGCTAACACCCTCAATACACATATACAACCGATAATACAAGATCCAAGACATCTACGACTGTGGCGCCGGATGTGTGTCATTGATCCGGATTATTTTCAGCATGAAATACGAGCGAAGATATAATAAATAAATGAACAGAGATATCACATATATTCAATAATATAACATAAATGTATCAGAGATGCAACCATAAACACAGATATACAATAATACATGATTTCTATTAATGAAAGAAATGTACAGAGACTGTAAAAATACAGAGTGAAAGACTCGCTAGAATGGTGGCAGCTTATCTCTGAGAAGATATGTGACGGCTACTCGCATTTGCAAGAAGATGATTACAATGAGGCTTTGAAGGTTTTTTTACAATAAACATGAATTCCAAAAGTCCTAGACATGAAAAAACCTAACCCTAGGAGATGAAGTGCCAAAAGTCATGTGGGTCTCGTTTGGGTTGTTGATACTGAGAGGGGGGTGAATCAGTATCAAGTACAATTTAAAACCTTTTTCAACTTATAATTAAACCATTCAACTATATCCAATGAGCAATGAACAATAGTATAAGAGTGACACCAATACGCCATAATACACCATGCACAATATATGAGAAATAATCAATAGTTTATTGTTCAAGGGAAGTAATGACTTCCAAAGGTAGCTACAACTTACAAATGTAGAGGGAGGGATAAACCTCCAAGAGGAAGATACAATCCTCCAATATCAAGAGATATTTGAACTCTCCATCCTTGCCCCTTCCTTCAACCCAAGAATATATGAGAGATAATAAAACTTTACATTAAATCATCACCATGAGAGATACCGACACTTCTTTAATTTCTGCAATTCTTCAATTCTTGGAGTACTCTGATCCTGTAGATAATATTACTCAATGTATTCTCTGAAACTCCTCCAATTTTCATTTCTTGAATCCTCCCCAAAAAGAGGTTATAGAAAGAATGGTAGACTTTATTCAATTTTGGTCTGTTCATAAAACCCAACTTGTACAGCATGCCCCGCGCTCAATATTTAACATCCGATTCTGAAACTCGCACACAAGAAACTATAGTCTGTACTCTTTCCAATGGAAGTGGTCCCACTTCATTTGGATTTTGTATGCAAACTTTATCACTGTTTTACCTGGAACACCTGTTTATTGACTAGCTTCAGGACTGGTCACAAACCCTATCTTCCATAGAGTGTATCTCCATAATTATAGAGAATCAAGAGATGAAATTTTTACCAGAGGTAACTTGATATGTCTTCTCAATACCATAGAGATTTCAACATCTGAATCATTCTAGAAAAAAAGTTATAGCAAAAATGGTAAGATGACCTAAAAATAACATACCTTAGAACACATCACCAAAAGACTTCATCCTCCCTTGAAATCCGACCTTCTTTTATTTCTTCTTCCCTCTGAAATTTGACTTGTATCAAATGAATGTATAATGATGTTTTTTTATACCATTTATGTCACTTCCTTTTAACATTAGGGCCGAACTGACACTTTCTTATTTTGTAATTCTTTTCTTTAATTATCTTCAGGGCCTACATGTACAATTCATTTTGTCATCTTCAAAAAATCATTTCTCCTCAAGCATGAGGATCCACATGACGTGCCACATATCACCGGAAACAACATGATGTATACTATCCATCCATGGGTGTTGTATCTGTATGTGCATTTTCCTTCATGTCCAAATACCTTCATCAATATTGTGGTCCAAAACCCATGACTAGGGTTGACATCAATAACAATAACCAATCTTCCAACATGGGTAAGTGAGTATATCAATTTCCCGGGGTCGTAACGTTTGCATACGATCTCCGTTTTAGGTGTGTGATAGCTCGTTGGAAATGTATTGTCGAGGAGATTCATTTTGGGGGCTCAATCATGACTTCATATATCATTTATAACCTCGATCTCGAAAAAACTTCATTTTCCCACGTCAAAATGGCCCCGAAAGTTAAAAACTGCTAAAAATAGTAAATTGCCAAAATTGCCAGAAAACTGTTTTGAGCCAGTAGGAAAAGGTGGGTGGCCACCGATATCCACCTGGATCAATCCTCCCTCCTTAGGAAGCAATGGTCTCCATTGCGTTTAGTTCTCAGGGGAGAGGGAAAAACGTTTGCTGAATCAACATCTTGGTGAACTGCTTGCCTTGCTGGAGACGTCGCGTTGCTCATTTTGTGGAAGTTTTTTACGAACTTGTTGAGGATGAGGCCGTTAAACAAGTCAGGATACATGAGAGGATGATGTGTAGAAGGAATCTTTGTGCTTTTATGCAACCTTGTCGACTTGCTTCTATTTGATAGAAGGTGCTTGAGGAGAGGCTGTAGTGGTTGCAATGTCCTTCTGTTCTCCTTTTGAACAGATTGTGAAGAAGCTAAGTTTTGCAGTATGAGATACTACCTTGTGACACTTTTTAGGTGGAACAGTAGTTGGAACTACCTCTGGTATTCTGTAGAGATGACACCCCATCGAAACAATGACACTGCGGGGTCGAGACTCATAAACAACGTGACACTTTCACATATATGGTTGGCTTAAGGGAACATCATAGACATCCAATTGGGAAACATCACATAATACCTCATCCTTGAAGGGTTGGATGTCGTATGACAATTGACATTGTTGGTTGACACAAAGATCTCGTCCTTGGTGAAGCCACCCGATGTTGTATGGCTGCGGGTATGTGTTTTCGACAGTCCCAACTGTTTGATGACCTCTGTTGAGATGACGTTTTTTTGGTTTTCGCTATCAACAATAAAATGCAGTGGGGTCCCCTTCACCCACATCTGTGAATGAAAAAGGCGCTCCCCCTCTTCAGGATTTGTTGGTTCTTCTGGTTGAATTGCTGCGGTCGTGACAATAGCAGTGGGGTCCACGTCAATGATTTGTCATTTACCATTATTTTCAGAATCAGATTTTGAATCAGGGTTCAAATCTTTGTCTTTGATATCAACCACCAATGATTATTTTGAGCGATATTCATTGGTGTTGTGCCAGGGGATTTTGTGGAACTCGCACCATTTTCCGGTGTCCTTCTTTGTCTTCCCCTGACTCTTCTTTCCCTGTGTCTTGGATTGGTTTTTGGGAGACTGTTTGTTAGGGATGTCTTTGTCATACTTCGGTTGTTGTGGATTTGCATACCTGAACTTCCATTTGTTCTGGTGCTTAAATTTCTGCTCGATTTTAACAACATATCGATAAGCAACACTGAGTGATGAGATGTCCAGAAAATCCATTTTAGTCTGGATGTATCTGTGTAGAGCCCCACGGTATTTTAGAACCAAATGTTGTTCGGAGTCTTTGATACCCAGCTTGGTGAGCAAGGTATGGAAGGTATTGGTGAACTCCAGAACTGCTTGGCCCCTCTCTTTCCGTAGTGTGGTCCATCTCATGTACTGGTCGTCATAGTTGCCAACAGGGTAATACTGTTCGTTTACTGCATCCACAAAAAAATCCCAAGTGGGATCGACCCCGTATATTCCAGAATCCTCTGTGGAACTTTTCTCCCAGTAAGTTTCCCACCAATGTTTGACATGAGGGAGAGCTTTAAGGAGTGCAAAGGTGATATTTTCTTTGTCAAAAAAATTGTGAACAGAGAAATAACCTTATAGCAGAGTTAACCATTTTTCTAGGGCTTCTGCATCTATCTGTCCTTCAAATACAAGAATATCAAAATTAACTTGTACCTTGAAAGGCGAGATGTCTCCAAAGTGTCCGTTTGATGAAGATGCGCCTGATACTATTGGCGGGCGTTGAAGGATGTGGGAAAATTTCTCCATTATTTCGTCCCTCTGTCACGTGAGAGCTTGCTCAAGCAAAAGATTGATAGGATCGTCTGCTTTGTCATTTTTCTTTTCTTCCGCCATTGAGGGTTTCTTGGGTGTGAGAGAGAAATTGTCTTCAAGAGAGACAATCTCGAGACCCAACTTTCTATACTCGGACCTCGTCGGGGACATGCACTGAAAAAACGATCAAGAGCAACCTGCTTTGATATCACTGATCCAGATTATTTTCGACACGAAATGCGAGCGAAGATATAATAAATAAATGAACAGAGATATCGTAGATATTCAATAATATAACATAAATGTATCATAGATGAAACCATAAACACAGATATACAGTAATACACGATTTCTATTAATGAAAGAAATGTACAGAGACTGTAAAAATACAGAGTGAAAGACTCGCTAGAATGGTGGCAACTTATCTCTGAGAAGATATGTGACGTCTACTCACATTCATAAGAAGATGATTACAATGAGGCTTTGAAGGTCTTTTTACAATAAACAAGAATGCCAAAAGTCCTAGACATCCAAAAACCTAACCCTAGGAGGTGAAGCGCCAAAAGTCATGTGGGCCTCATTTGGGTAAGTGAGTACATCAACTTCCCGGGGTCGTAACTTTTGCATACGATCTCCGTTTTAGGAGTGTGATAGCTCGTTGGAAATGTATTGTCGAGGAGATTCATTTTTGGGGCTCAATCATGTCTTTGACTATCATTGAGAACCTATATATCGAAAAACATTCATTTAGGCCCTCAAAATGGCCCCAGAAGTTAAAAACTGCTAAAAATAGTAAATTGCCAAAATTGTCAGAAAACTATTTTGAGCCAGTCGAAAAAGGTGGGTGGCCACCGACATCCACCTGGATCAGTCATGATAACAAAATATGACATTTGCGAGATGCCGAAAGAGTCACACCCAAGCTCTAGGCACTCCAACCACTTGCTGTTGCATGGCCTCCAATAGATCCTCTACCTGAACCATATGAATCCTATGAGTCAAACGAGACAGGTTGCCTTGCATGTTTTGAAGGACTCTCTCTGCTTCTCCTCCCACCACCTCATCTCACCGATGCCGCCGATGATATCGAGGAATCTCGTCTGGCCATCGTGGACCCACGTCTGTGTCAACAAGTGTCTAGTTAGTACTTAAGCATCATCCAACAATATTTTTGTTTTACTATACAAAAATACAAAAAATGAAATATTTAAAATTTTTTGACATACTTATGTCCCCATAGGTGGTCCCTGGTGGCAATGGCATGTCAGGGTCCCCTCTGAAGTCGATCCTTGCATAGGGGTAGTCATCTAGAGCAATGACCTGTCACTTCCACCAGTGGAAGAAATCATCATTGTAGGGTGTGGGCACCCTACCTCCTCCCTGCCATCTCATTACCTCAATCCACCATGCCATGGATGGATCGCGAGGTCCTCTCGGAATGATCTCAAATATAGGTCCCAAACTTGGAACCTGCTCGAAAAAAAACTACATAAGATAGAGGAAAACCCGAATTTCCTCTTGCCACCTTGTTTGCACTCTGTTAACTGACTCTTCATATTAGCCAGTAGTGAGGTAAACCAATTATATACTGTGGGTCTCAAGCACTCTACAACATAGAACATGAGCGACCTCGATGCCTGGTGCAACGTAGCTGATCCTGTGATCTTGGTCAACACGAGGACAACAGTCTTGAGGCTGAGATTGTTTATCGCTCGGATGGGGAGTTGACTCCCAACTTTTGGGGTCCCTGCTACACAGTGAACGTCTATGTACTCCTCTATCTTTATACTGCTCCTTGCTCCCCAGGCTTTGAGGTTCACCACCTCACCCAGACATGATAACCCAGTCAAAAAATATATATCCTCGACTTCAATCCTCAATGGTTGCCCATCGAGGTTGAAACTCTCACTGTCAGGATCCCAGTAATCCACAAGCATCTCAAACAACATTACATAGGCCCTCATCCCTTTGCGTGCCCAAACTTTGTATAAGCCACATATTTTCAAGGCCATTTGGGCCCCCAGATCTCTTTCCACAACAACATCTAACTCCTCGTGCTCTCTTTCCCTCCGTTCTAGTGCCATAATGCCAGATCAAAGTCAATTTTTGAGTTAGCAACCATAGAAAACATTGATTACGAACTTGTATGTAGGCTTCTGCACTTACAGTCGCATATAGGGTTGAATACACTCGCCCTATATTTTACACAGTCGCATATAACCTCATGTATACGTGACCTGATGAATGGTAGCCTGTGTACACCGAGTTACTCAATTTGCACCCTAATTTACTCAAATTTTGAAACCTAATCCACTAGAAAAGAAGAGGAGGGGAAGAGGAATTACCCGCTCCAAATGATTTTTGATTTCGTCACCCGACGCTCCTGCAATCACTAGTTGAAGATAGAAGGTAATTTGGTCCAATTTTCACTATTTGGGTAAAAAGTCAAAATGACATAGTAATTTTTGGTTTTGTTACTATTTATAACAACTTTTACCCACTTTCTATAGTTTTAAGTCATTTTTTTCCTAATGGACTAATATGGCAGTGGATTGAGTTGGTTTTTGTAGTTTTCACCAGAGATTCTTGTGGATTTCAATGTTATGTTGTCTGTTCGTAGCCACGGGCATGCATTTTCATTACCCAACATATAGGATAGGTATCCATTCCACCATGCAATTTTGCATTTTCGTGTAGCTGTCACTCAAATGCCTTATATATGAACCCATTTGTTGCGACATAGAACCTTCCATCTTCTATAAGACGTGTCGTTATCAAGTGGTAGGGACTTACCAAACATGGGTGCCCTAGTTAGATCCTCTGCTTCATTTGGTTCCCATGCAACGATTTTTTCCATAGGACTGAGAGTCCTTTATAGTTAATACATGCCTTTATGCTGAGCCTCATTTCTCACTCATAAACATCCTGCCTTATACCTAGAGGACTCCCAACCGAGTTTAATTTAATCCATTTTCCAACTCGTCTTCAAAAAGAGAAAAGATTGCCGAGTGAATTTGTCTCTTTCACACTTGTAAATTGGATTTGAAAGGACGTCTATTTGGTACAAGTTTATCCCTTTTTCACACCAACTAGACTAAAGATTATGAAAAAAGACATTTTTTGACATCAAGTTGTGATTGCATCTCATGCCCTTGCTTGCAGTATTGAGCCTATAGTCGGTTCTCGCTTTGCGTTATAAACTATTTTCCTTATCAATTTTTGCATCCTCAATCAAGCAGAGCCTCGTTTATATCCTTTGCAATTTGACACCTTATACCCAGGAGGGAACATTCCCCTGAGTGTCCATCTCCCGCATGCATCTCCTTGCATTGAGCACAGGTATTTTCCATTGCTGGAACTAGTTTTGCTTACCTGCGACACTCGTTTCCTCCTCTGTATAATAACATTCATTTGTCTATGAAAAAAAAAAAAAATATGGGTGGGAAGGGAGTATTATCTTATGTTGGAAACCCTCGTGTCGCTTTTGAAAAGAGCACAAAGTTATTGAGTCTATTTGTCATCATAATTTTGGGTTTAACATGGTCTTAGGAAGTTAAGCTCATTACAGAGAGTCTTCTCTACCGATTGGTTACTATTCCAGTCCCTATGGAGAATTTCATTGATGCCTTATGCATCTCATGGTTTCATCACAGAGTCTATGCTACTGGATAGGTATTTTCCAGTTCGAAAAATGGTCCAGATCAAATGGTCATTTTTGTAATGAAAATGCTTCGATGGATTGCTGATGTATCATAAACAACGATTTCCCATTGTGGTTAACACGGGGAATGGTCTAGGGAAGTCTCTCTTCTTGAGGGTTACTCAAGAAGACTAAACGGCCTCACCGAACATCGATTTTCCATTGTGGTGAACATGGGGAATGGTCCGTTTTGGAGGTTGGTTCGGGACAGTCATTTCCTTAGGAAATGGTCCAGACAGTGATTTCTTAGGGATGATTCATTTTCTCTATGTTGCACTTTGTTTAGTGCCAGAGGAATGACCCAGGGTGGGGAATGGTACAGGTTCAACAATGAGGGACAAACATTCCTTAGGGAAGACTCATTCTCTCCAGGTTGCACTTTGTTCAGTGATGGAGGAATGGCCCAGGGTGGGGAATGGTCCAGGCTCAGAAATCACAACTTTAGATCTCACAGATGTGAGTGAAAGAATGGCCCAGACGATTCAGTTTATATCATAACAATATTTTCTGTGCAGGTTGATATCAGCTGATTGTTATGAAGACTGCATGTCTCTAGACATTAGAGATATTCTACTATGGTGGATATGTTCCAATATTTGTGACTATGTGTCACAATTTGAGTAGTTGTGTACTGACATGGATAAACATGGTTTTGTTCTATCAATTGATATTGTACCTGTTGTCATGGAAATTATTCAGTTGGATAATAATGACGGTGCTCGTGATGCTACAAGTTGAATGGTCTGTTTGTGCTCAAGACCATTATCGGTTATACCTCCCTAGCTAGGAGGGAGTGTTGATATTATGGTAGCTTTGGGAGGTATGAACCTACATTGTGACCTTTGACAAGATTATAATGTTCTGGAAGAAATAAAAGAAGTGAACATAACTCTAGAGAAGATGTCGACTGAGAGAGATAATTAATATGAATTAATTAGTACCCAGAATGAGAAGTCGACCCAGGCAGTCTGTCAGGATTACTATAAATACAGGGCACTAGTCTTTCATTTGACACACTTCTTAGAATTGTAGACATGAACTTGTAATATCCCAGATATAAAAAGTATGCAGAACAGAAATAAAGGGCTAGAAATGGCAGAATAACAGTAATATAACCAGCATAATCTCCACAGTAACACATAAATGATATAAGAATAACAACATAAATAAAACTTTGATTTAAAAAGCAATGTTCACGGGCCTCTTCAAGGGGGAAACCTCCAGTCGAGCAGTGCTCTGTTACAATAATCTCCAAGCTAGGGTTTTCATACCCTCGACCCTTATTTATACTAAATATGTCTATCAAGAGAAGCATCTAGAGGAAGATCCTTCTAGAAGCGGAAGCTTCTATTAGGTCTTCTTACATCCGCCTTATTCTATTTTATTGAAAGGCCTTATTAATATTGACATTTATTACATATGAATATATTGATCTGTTTATGTGCGGGTTAGGACCCTAACATGTCCACCCCCTTAAAAATAACCTTTTCCTCAAGGCTTGAGATGTGGAAACTGCTGCAGAATGGTAGCTGGTTCCCAAGTGGCATCTGCTGGAGTTATATCTTTCCACTGGACTAGCACTTCCTTGATGGTTCTCTGACGCAGGCGATGATCACGCTGGTCCAAAACTGCTTCTGGCTGTAGCCAAATGGATCATTCTTCAGCTAACTTGGGAAGGTTGGTTTGAATTTGACACCTAGCTCCAATCACCTTCTTTAAGCATGAAACATGAAAAGCAGGATGTAGCTTCGACTGACTGGGCAGAGCTAACTGATAGGAGACTTGTCCCACACGCTTGAGAACTGTATAAGGACCATAAAATTTGGGCTCTAGCTTCTGACAATGCTCGGCCTTGAAGGAAGTTTGCTTGTATGGTTGCAGTCGCAGAAACACCTGATCTCCTTCTGCAAATTGACGTTTAGAGCGACCTTGATTTGCTTGTTGCTTCATGCGATTCTGTGCCATGACCAAGTTCTCTTTAAGGGTATGAAGAATATCCTCTCGAACTGTAAGTGTTTGGTCAACCGCATCGACCTTCGAGGTACCCGGTAAGTATGAGAGAACAAAAGGTGGCTTCTGTCCATATACCGCTTCAAAAGGAGTCATGCGTGTAGCTGTATGGTAGGAAGTGTTGTACCACCATTTAATTAGGGGTAACCATTGAGCCCACTAATTTTTCTTTTCAGAGGCAAAACACCTCAGATATGTTTCCAAACACTTGTTGACAACTTCCGTTTGACCATCAGTCTGGGGATGATAAGCTGTGCTAAGATGCAATTGGGTGCCCTGTAGTTTAAACAGTTCTTGCCAAAAATTGCTTGTGAAAGTTGGGTCACGATTAGAAACAATAGAGTGCAACATGCCATGAAGCTTGAAGACCTGGTCCATGAAAATTTGAGCCACCGTGGATGTAGTAAATGGGTGTTGAAGAGCGCATAAATGAACATACTTGGAAAGGCGATCCACAACCACCATTATGACTGATTTATTTCCCGATTTGGGTAAGCCATTAATAAAGTCCATAGAGATATCCTTCCAAATAGTAGGTGGAATCGGAAGTGGTTGTAGTGTGCCCGAAGATTTGACTATTTCTTCCTTTTTGCATTGACACACCTCACATTCAACGACAAAATTACAGATGTCCTGTTTCATACCATCCCAGAAAAAAGAATGTTTGACTCTATCATAGGTTTTGGTGAGCCCGGAGTGCCCCGCTGTGGGTGTAGCATGAAGCTCAGAAAGTACCGTGGATTTAAGCTTTGATTTTTTTCTTAAATACAAACGACCTTTGTATCGAAGCTCATCCTGGAGACAAGAGTACCCTGGGGTAGCTGGAGCATTGGTCTGCAATTGCTGGATTAGATGTGAACTTTTGGGATCTTGTAGCCATTCCTGGCGCACATCTTGGAGCCAATCTGGTACAATGAAGGAAAGAGAAAAAATAGATCTATCTTCTTCATATTTTCGGGACAGTGCATCCGCCACCACATTGTCTTTGCCCTTCTTGTAAATGATCTCATAATCATATCCAAAGAGCTTAGTCACCCATTTTTGTTGCTCTGGGGAGGAAATGCGTTGTTCTAGAAAGTACTTGAAGCTTTGATGGTCTGTCTTAATTTGGAAACGTTTCCCCAAGAGATAAGGGCGCCACAGATCAACAATATGTAGAATAGTCTGTTAGCACTCTGTAATTTTCCCAAGGCTGTGAGGCAGTCACAGAGGCAACATCAAAACCACTTCAAGTCTTAGATCTATCCCTCCAAGACTCAGAGAGGGATCTCTCTACCTGATATAGATTTGTTTGAAGAGGTATTAGGCTAGTTATGAAGAACATGGGTTGGGGTTTTTAAAAGATTGATTTGGAACAACAAGGAGGGCCATTGGGCAAATGGGGTCTGCGATTAAAAAGTGATTCACATCTCAGGTCTGGACAAAGTTCTTTTACACAGGGCAAGGTAGTGAACGTCTTGGATCGAATTGAGTTTTAATGATGTTGATTTGAGGAAGAAAAAGTGGAGGAAAAAGCCAGGCAAGGGAGAAGCTAAGAATTCCTAAGCTGGGCTCTTTAGATGAATAACATAAAGATTATCACAAGCTGAGAGACATAGTATCTGCTGATAAATTCTACCTCTATAACATTCCTTATGATAATAAGAGCTGAAAACAAATTAAAAGATAACAGGAAAACATTTTAACAGAGGGAAACGCCACCAATACACCCACACAAGAATCCTGTGAAAGAAAACATGTTCATTGCTGATTGCTCATCTCAAAATTACAGAGAATAAAAAAGACTTCTGGTCATACATAGCCCATGCTCCAGTTCCAGAGCCTCACAGGTCAAACCTTTTACATTAAAATCATCTGGATAAATAGGATAGACCATCCCAATTAGTTTCGGAAGTTGGTTTAACCGCCTTGGCCAAAAATAGCCACCATTCCCACAAAATTTGGAGCTTTCTGCCATGAAAAACGGACCGGTTTTCTGTGAAACAGGGGTCCGAACATACGCGTTTTTATCTTGAACGATGACACCTGGGTGAAAACTGAAGGAGGTTATTGTATATGGGCATGTGATGGACAAAAATCTCATTCGGTTTCTCCGAATTCGTTCCCAGCTGTCCGTAACAACTCCTACGAGATCGGGACTGTAATGAAAAATTGAAAATGTGGAAAAATATGCCTCGAATATGACTTTGATTCTCCCTTATCGTCACGCCGTTGGAAAAACTGGGAGAGGTTTTTGTTCCTCAGCCCGTGCTGAGAAAAAACCTCTCTCGGATTTTTAAAATACGTCTCCGTTTGCCCAGAAATTGATATGAAAGATGGCATGGTAAAACATGCAAAAATGAGGCAAAAGATATGAATGGTTTTTCGAGAAACGCAAAATTCCGGACCCCCCCCCCCTCGTTAAATGTAGGACGGACAGGGGGGTCTGGAATTTAATGTGGGCCGTTGATCTCGGTAGCCGTCTCTGGGCCATTCAGATTTGCACGGGCCTTAATTCAAATTCCGAACCCCCCCCTCTCGTTAAATTCCAGAAGGTGAGGGGGGGTCCGGAATTAATACGGTGCGTGGATTTTAAAGTTTGGTATATGATATGGGGGCGCTAATGTAAAATGTGGGAGGGAGTTATGGGTGGTAGGGTGGGTGGAATATGACGTAGGGGGATGGTGAGTGGAGAGTGACATGAGGGAGTGGAGGTAGGTGTGGGGTTGAGTGGGAAGTGACGTAGGGGAGGAGGATGCGTGGAGGTAAAGGTGAGTGGGGGTAGGGTAGACTTAGGGTAAGAGGGGGTAGACTTAGGTTAAAGTTTGTTTTTAATTGTTTTAAATTATTTTAAACGTTTATTAAAATATGTTTTATGTTTTTTTACGTTTTTTCATGTTTTGTTTTATATTTTAGTTTTATATTTTATTTATGTTTTATTATACTATAATACTTATTACAATATGTTTTATATTTTTAACATATTTCATTTTTATGTTTGATTTTTATATTATAATGTTTTATTATAAATTATTATATTATATTTTATGTTTTAATATATATGTTTTTTATATAGTTTTTGTGTTTTTCTTTTTATTTWMTTTTTTTAACTARTCCTATTTASTAACCTAGTTACTAACTTAGGTTTTAACTTAATTATTAATTAATTACTTATTAATTAATTACTTATTAATTAATTAATTWATAACTAGTTATTTATTAGCTGGTTTAACCTATACTAACCTTACTTATTTAACCTAACTAACTTTATTGCTATTTTTGTTTATCCTAAGTCTGTCTGCTTATGTACAGGTGAGGTGGCGGGATAATGGAGGCTGACAAAAGACAAGGGGTTGAAGGCGCAGTGTGTATGAAGGATACATCAGGGTGATGGGGGATCAAGTGAAAATAATGGGGGGAGGAAAGGAGATCAACCGAGCCATACTTCGTCATCACGGGAGAAACGCCAAATCAACAGTCGAAGAATCGATTCGCCTATAATTATAGGACCCCAACATAGCCAACATTTACTTTTCATAAATGGGTTTGCCCAGATTCCTTTCAGATAGTTGCTTTCTGGTGAAGGCCAAAGGTCGACCCTCTTGCATAAGGACAACATCGATTCCTTTCCCTGAGGCATCAAATTCCAACACAAAGGTCTTTGTGAAATCATGAAGGGCCAGAACCAGAGTGGTGCACATGGCCATCTTCAAGGTTTGAAAAGCTTGAGCAGCGGCTGGAGTCCAAGTGAAAGAGTTCTTTTTGAGGAGAGCAGTGAGAGGTGCTGCAATCTTTCCATAATTCTTAACAAACTTGCGATAATACCATGTTAAGCCCAGAAATCCACACAAGATTTTGAGAGTCTTTGGGTGCGACCAGTCTTGCATAGATTCAATCTTTTTCAGATCCACCCTGATGCCATCCTTGCCAACCAGATGACCCCAGTATTCTACTTCTGAGGCACCAAAATCACATTTAGACTATTTCAGGAAAAGCTGGTGCTGAGAGAGTAGATGGAGAACTCGATCCACACGAGTAAGATGGTCTGTCCAGGTTTTTCTATAGATGAGGATATCATCGAAGAAAACTAAGACAAAATGACAGAGAAAGGGATGGAAGACATGATTCATGAGGATTTGGAAGGTGGAGGGGGCATTACACAAGCCAAATGGCATGACCAAAAACTTATAGTGTCCCTCATGAGTTCGAAAGGCCATCTTGGGAATGTCTGCCTCTTTCATCCGTATCTGGTGATAGCCCGAGCGAAGATCAAGTTTAGTAAAGAATTGGGTGCCACTCAATTCATCCAGGAGGTCATCAATGATAGGAATGGAAAATTTGTCTTTAATGGTCAGTTTGTTGAGGGCACGGAAGTTAGGACACATTCTCCAAGAACCTTCTTTCTTCAGGACCATGACTACAGGAGAAGAGTAAGGGCTTGTACTAGGGCGTATAATGCCTGCATTAAGGAGTTCCTGGACCATTTTCTCAATTTCATTTTTTTGTGAAAAGGGGTGGCGATACAGATGGATATTGGGAGGAAGGCTTCCGGGTACAAGGGGAATGGAATGATCATTAACACCGCAGGAAGGAGGGAGTCCTTGGGGAGTGGAAAATACCATTTTATGTTTAGAAATGAGGGCTTGGAGGACTTGTGGCACCGAGGGTGTCTTTGCTGCTTGTATGGCATGGAGTTGGGAAATGACACTAGAATGACCTTTTTTGAGCAGCTTTTCCATGCGATGGGAACTAATAACCTCAGGTGTACCAACAATGATGCCTTGGAATTTATATTGGTGGCCTTCCTGGTCGAATTGCATGGTTAATGCCTTAAAATCCATAAGAATGGGACCCAGAGTTCTTAGCCAGTATGCACCCAACACAATGTCACAATCACCCATGTAGATAGCAAACATATGGGATTTTAGGTGGTAATCACCGATTTGGAGACACATTTTCACAACACCCTCCACATTTCATGGAACCACCATTGACAATCATGATTTGGAAATTGTTGACGGCATGGATGTAGCAATGAGTTTCTTGGGCAAGGCGGCGATGAATAAAATTATGGGTGCTTCCACTATCAACTAGAATGATGACCTTCCGATGCTTGATGTAATCGATTAACTTGAGGTTTTGGGGAGCGGAGAAGCCAGTGAGAGCATTGAGGGAAATGACCGGTTCCACTTTGGGAGGGTCTGAGGGAGGGGTTATGTCAGTGATTTCAGGTGACTCAGACACAAGGGGAGTTTCAACATCCTCTTCTGAAATATCCTCAGAGATGACTATAAAAAACTTTTGTTCTTTACACTTGTGGCCCGGGAAATATTTTTCATCACAATTATAACAAAGGCCTTTGAGTTGGCGTTTAACCATTTTAGCCCTGGTCAATTTTTGGATCTTTAATGGGGCGGAGGGAGTAGTGGGATTTATGGGTTTAGGGCGAGGGATAAAGAAGGGTTTTTGGTTTTGAGAGGATACAACCTGTTGTGCCTCTTTATCTCTTTTAGTAGCCTCCACCCAACTCGAGGGTCGAGCCATGAGGACATGGGCCTGAATCTCATCCTTGAGGCCACTGATAAAACACTCTCGAAAGAAAGCATCAATCATGCCCTCTGTTCGAAAAGCCAGGCACTCAAAGGTAGCTATGAAGTCTTCAAATGTTCCTGATTGTTTCAACTTTGTCAAACGGCCCAAATGGTTGGTGTCTGTGTCAAAGAATTCATAAAGCTCAGTCACAAATTGGGTCCAAGCAATATACCCTTGACGAGAAGTTTTTCTCCATTGCCACCATTAGCAATGTTCTTGATCTAGATGGAGAACACCATACCGGAGTTTGGCCAAGTCATCTGTAATGCCGTATAAAGAGAAATAATGTTTCATTTGGGTTACCCAACCAGTGGGGTCCGAGCCATCAAATTTGGTCACATCCACCCATGGAAGGCATAGGTCACGTTGAAAGTGATGGGGCTGAAAGGTATGGGAATGGGAGGAATGTTCACCTTCAGTCTTTGGAGGTGCGTCAGAGAAAGGGTCATCTGTAGGGATCTTCAGTTTGGTGCAGAGTGATGCAAAGACAGATTCAAGCTGGGTGGTCAGTTCTTGTTTGAATTCCTCCATTGAAGACTGCATGGTTGTATTTATGGTTGTATTGATGGATGTATCGATGGAGGAAACAATAGCACTGAGTTGTTTCACTTCTTTTTGGGTCTTGAGGAAACTAGATTGCAAGGTGTTGAAGCGAGCTTCCAGGTCTTGGCTATGGGTATGGGCCATGAATATGGGTGAACTGAAAAGGGGCGGGCGGGGTCAAAATTTTTGTCGAAAAATGATATGGATGAATGTGATAAGGGAAAAGAGATGAATCCAATGGAATAGGTCTCAAATAATGGTGAAAAAATTTCCAAACTTTTTTTTTCTTTTTCTTTTTTCACCTATGGAGTTATACTCTGGTCTGAAGAATACTGCAGTGATGAAATCCCCAAATGCTTAATCAGAAAGAAATGTGTATTTACTTGGCAACCTGAACACAATTGCGCGACAATAGATCTTGTCTGTTTTAATTTTCTTATGTTTCTGTCCCCCAAGGGTTAGGTTTTCAAGGGTTCTACAGATAAGGGTTTGCCCTGTGCTATAACTCTCTGATATATGTGCGGGGTCCAACAGTAGTACTCGACCCAATATTTCAGTGCACTAATTAAGGAGGATAGACCATACCCTTAGCCGTATTACCCAACTACCCAGGTACTAGAGAGTATCTTTCCTAGTGTTTTTCTCAGTGGCACTCTAGCAGTCAGGCGACCGATCGATTTATTTAAAGAGGGATTCAGGAAATTTAGGTTGATTCGTACATAGGTGTTGTCTGATGCACTACCACTCGAAGGGGTACCAATAGGGGTTACAACGGTGGCCAACATATGTGCGCTTAAGAACCACTTGTATTTCCTACGTGTATGAATCCCTCAACCACGGGTTTATGCACATAACGACAGATCTCTGTGGCTTAAAGACGCCAGAATATGTCTCTACCCTGAAAAAAAAAATTCCCACAATTTCTGCCAAGGAAAGTTCTCTGATACCACTTGTAATATACCAGATATAAAAAGTATGCAGAACATAAATAAAATGCAGAATAACAGTATTATAACCAGCATAATCTCCACAATAACACATAAATGATATAAGAATAACAACAGAAATAACAATTTGAATCAGAAAGCAATGTTCACGGGCCTCTTCGAGGGGGCAACCTCCAGTCGAGCAATGCTCTGTTACAATAATCTCCAAGCTAGGGTTTTCATACCCTCGACCCTTATTTATACTAAATATGTCTATCAAGAGAAGCATCTAGAGGAAGATTCTTCTAGAAGCAGAAGCTTCTATTAGGTCTTCTTACATCTGCCTTATTTTATTTTATTGAAAGGCCTTATTAATATTGACCTTTATTACATCCGAATATATTGATCTACCTATGTGTGGGTTAGGACCCTAACATAACTTGTGCACACTGCATTCTGACAGTCTTGTGCGCAAGTTCTGGAGAAGGTGTTTCCGCTAGTTTTGAAGCCTATTGCTTCTATCTTTTGGGTTGGAATCTCTGATCAACTTTGGTTACTTCTTACTTGGTGCATTAGCCTTGCTTGGCTATTGGATTGCTACCAGGATTCTTCTCTCTGTCAAGGTCAAGGTGCTCAGAGGGTGGCTTCGGCCTATGGTTGGGTGACATATGTGATATTGTCAATGGTAAAACGAGCACATTCTAACAATACCCAGGAGAGAAAATTCCTCTGAGTGTCCATCTCCCGCATGCATCTCCTTGCATTGAGCAGAGGTATTTTCCACTGCTGGAACTAGTTTTTCTTACCTGCGACACTCGTTTCCTCCTCTGTATCATAACATTCATTTGTCTATTAAAAAACAAAAAAAGATGGGCAGGAAGGGAGTATTATCTTATGTTGGTAGCAGTCGTGTCACTTTTGAAAATAACACAAAGTTATTGAGTCTATTTTTCATCATAATTTTGGGTTTAACATGGCCTTAGGAAGCTGATCTCATTACAAAGAGTCTTCTCTACCGTCTGGTTACTATTCCAGTCCCTATGGAGAATTTCATTGATGCCTCATGCATCTCATGGTTTCATCATTGAGTCTATGCTGCTGGAGTCTTCCATATGTCTCATGCTCTTGTTCAAAGGAAGTCTATTAACTTGTGTCGACCATTCCTCAGAACTCTTGAATTTGCATGTCGACCATTCCCTCAGTCTGTCTCAAAATCACATGATACTATAGTCTTATCATGCACCTTGGTCCTATTTTCATCATTGATAGGTAACCTTGAACCCAACACTCGATATTTCATCATTGGTCGTTGATTAGGTGGTTTCCCTTGTGTTCAATGACAATACATCTATTCACACATTGAGATTCGTGCAGTGTCTTGGATGACATTAGCCTTATTGGTGGTTTCCTCGCCTTTGTCAACAATTTTCCTCATTGGCTGTTATTCATAGGGTATTTTTTGTGTACTACTTGCACTTGGCACATGCGAAAGACGCACATGGTCGTTGGTTCGTGAACATGTTCTTCTTCCGATTTCCTCCAAATCATGAAGCTCCTGCTTTTTACCTCGTGCTGAATGATGAGAGATTATTTAATTCTCTCCTTTCAATGGGTATCTTTCCATCGACTTCAGCTCATCTATTTTGGAAACGAGACATAACATCTTAAGAGTACCTTCTGGCTTGCAGTCATTAGTGGCAGGTTCTCTCGCCATCGACAGTTGGGAATACATCAATGTCTCATGATCGATGGATTCTTCAAGTGTTCGACCTTGACTCCTTTAGTCACACTTGTAAGAATGTACTTGGTGCCTTGATACCTACTTTGATTATCTGTAGGTTGTCTCGTGTTTGTTAACGGTATACCTCAATGACCTGTAATCAAACGATGCCTCATTGTGTTCGACCTCAACCCCTTTATTCACACGATGTAGACTTGCACCTTTGGCAAATTGTGTAGAAGAATTGAATACATCAGTATGTGGCCACAAATTTCCTGAGTTGTTGCTTCATTTTCATTGGAACAATACCTATATGCCTTTAGTAATCTTCAAAGATCATATTGTACTCCATTATATACATATATCTTCAGATTGATTTTGAGATTGGTTCTACTGGGCCTTATTCGTGACTATGACAACCTTTGGCTTGTAAACGTATCTGTATTTTCCTATTCATGACCACAAACAATTTTTTGGTATATTTTCACATTGATCTGCAGTGTAATTCAATTGGCAGCCATGTATGCAAAGTCAGTGCAGAATGTAATGAGCAACTAGTCCTTCCAGCTGGTTCCCCATCACTCCACTTCTGGGTTGTTTATAATGTATTTCGGCCATCATAGATACTCCTCTGACCTCACACATTAGGGGGCATATGTTATAGAAATATTTGCCTCACCCTATGCAATATTGCACATAAGACCCTTTTCCATTTCCCTATGCAAACGTTTCATCCCTTTTTGCAAGTTATAGAGCTAAAAAATACATTTTTTCCACATGTACACACCTTGCCTACTATACAACATGCGTATACGTAGGCTGCTCCACTACAAGCCGCGTACATCAGGACTTGTGCCCCCCAAAAAAAATGGAGTCGGGTTTCCATGTCACGACAAGAGATCTATGATCTTTGGCCTTCCATATACTGGAAATGTTCTGACTCGACCCTTCAGTTCCATTTGAAGGTTATAAATGGGTCAATTTCGAGCTATGGAAGAGGAGAAAGAATTCAACCTTAAGAGAAAAGTTACTCTGGAGGAATTATTTACTTCATATTGAGTCTGCATCCCTTTGTCCTTTAAGTCTGAACATAGTGTTCAACCCCCAAGCTCTTCCCTTATTGATTGAGAGTTCCATTATCTCTCTTTTATGAGCTTACCTTTGGTGGAGGATTGAAGTGGTGGAGGCTCAGCTGGAAGGAACTTAGTTTCTTGGTTCCGAATCGTGCCGACATACAAGTCTGTATCATTTTCGCTTCTGCTGATAATATATTAATAGAAATACTTTTTTCCCATCCAATTGATATCTTGCAAATATTTGAATTATTATTCCATGGGCGTATTTGTCATGTTTATTAATGGATTATGCTATTGAATGCGCTAACATCATTTATTATTACCATATGCTTGCTTTGCTTGGTTGTTGAGAACTAGTTGCAGGTATATTTCTTTGGGTCAAGTGCTCAACGATGGAATTCATCGAATTTCTGGACGAGGTAGACATTTTATCTTATCTCACTAGCATATTTGTTTATATAACATATTTGATAATAGAGTTGATTTCTACAGTCATTTTCGTCTGTTGTGATTTACCCTAGCCATAGAGAGATTTTCCTCGTAACAAGTAGCTCATGCACTAATCACATATCATTATGCTTTGGAAACGTGACAATGGGTAAATTATTGTTTTCAAAGATTGTAGCAGTGTGTAAAAGGTTTCATAGCTTGTTGTGCAAGTTTTAAAAGTTGAAATAAATTTTGAATGTAAAAACACACCTACAAGAAAGTTCACAGCGCGTGCTGTCAAAGGAACCACGAACTGGTAGTTTTGGGATAGTTTGTAGCGAATTAGTACATAACAAAGTCATTTTTTCATCATAACATTTAAATGTCGATATGGGTTCTTCTGAAAGTTTTTGTGGAGAAAAGTTCGTCGTTTGGGAGAAAAGTTGAAATCATCACCTACAAGAAAGTTTGTAGCGCATGCTGTCAAAGGCGCTGCGAACTCTAACATCCCGATAAATCCGATATGTAGGAGGGCTACCACCTGTTTGAGGGGGTTTGAATGATTTCCTAGGAGGTAGTTGGACATGAGGGACATGTGTTTCATCATCAGATCAAACAACATGACCTGTTTCAAAGGACATTTATCACAATAGACAAGATCTAAAAAAATAGGAGCTAGGTGGATTTTCTGTTTCACCTTGTTGTAACAGCTCCTAAAGAAAAGAGAATCCAATGAAACCACTTGGGATTGAACCTATTTAGAGTACGAATGAATGATACACTATAGATAACAATTTTTATTTTGAGTAAGGGATTCAGTTCATGATATGAGAGAGGAGAGAGCTAGAGGAGAAGTTTAGCTGCTTATTTGTAAGCTCGAGGGCATGTTTGTAATCACATTTTTCTGCCATTAAAGATTCACAAGCGTTGTTTCTTAGATTGTCTTTGTTGTTTTCCATTTCTTTTATTATCTTCTTGCTTGAATATATTGCATATTTTGAGGATCAAAGGATGCCTTTGATTAATGGATCCCTGAGTAGCAAAGGATCTGTTGTCACTGGCCTGTTAATCATTGTTTTTGTTAAAGCATTTTTCAATCTATTCTACAGAGATGATCTCTATTTAGTAGACATTCTTCTTTTTGTTCACTTTCCTTTCTTTTAATCATCATCATATAAACACTTAATCTGATGATTTATCTTGATTTCCTTCAATCTATAGAGTGGTTTTGACTCCATGCCCAATGGTAGATCACTGATCTACAGTCAGAATGTTTTCCTCTTTCTTGTTGATCCACCCAATTTAAATTGATTTAATTTTTCAAATTCTTATGGGTATTAGGATTGTTCTTAAAGAAGTCTAAGAACAACTTCTAGTGATAACACTTGGCATGATAACACTGTTGTTCTAAAAAATATTGTTTGATTTAGGGTTGTGTCTTAATACAAACCACTAATCCCTATCCAACACATTTGGGTAAAAAGGAACTTGGTTGTAGTATTTTGGGAAAACATAAGGCTCCTTAGCTTCATCTCACATATTTTTATAGTTGATACATATCATCACACTATCACGATCTTCCTTTACATTATTTTGATCAAAGGTGTCCCACCACTTGCACCTAAAAATAACACATTGGAAAGAAGAGAAGTCCACTCGAATGATCTTTTGTATCTTTTCAACGTAACCTAACTTCCTATGTATTATGTTTTGATTGTGGTGGCTAGCACGACTATATTGGTCGAAATCGACTTCCACTCTGTTACACATTATTTTCATCACCTTCATGATCATTAATGATGTAAACCTATTTGTTGCCTTCAGAGAGGTCAGTGGCTTGAATTCCTGAAGAAAGAAGGGAGACGAACTTTCCTTGAGAGAAGAAGTTGTGTTTTCCTCTATAAAAAACCTATTTTGGAGGATTTCCGTGGGCTGCACCATAACTGGGGTGCGGAAATACCTGATTTCCACAGGCTGCACTATAGCTAGTGCGCAAAATTTCCACAGGCCGCACTATAGCTAGGTCACGACGGCCTTTGTACGTGGGAAAAATGAGCATTTTCTCGATGCTTCTAGAAGGAGAAGCTTCTATGGTGAGGTGGCCTCCGAATGGTTTGGATATTACTCACTTTCATGATTTAGTGGGATCATCCTAACCTCCTCACCTTATCCTCTTCAACTTATAAAAGGAGAGGAGCTCTCATGGAGAAAGTTAGTTGGTTTTGGAGCTTGGCTTTTGGAGTTGGATTTGGTTTGGAATTATTAGCCTGGTTAGAGTGGCTTTGAGCTTTGCGTTTTTCAAGATAGATGTCAGATCTATAGTCTTAGAATTCTTGGATCAAAAGTGTGTGGGAAGCAAGGAACTATTGGAAGGAACCTTATGACATCAAGACATCTGGTTGTAATATCTCTTCCTATTATTAATATAATATAGTGGCATGTTTCTTTTCCATAGAATTATCTTTATTTTATTGCATAATTCCTTGATCATATGCATAGGTTGTCATTGAATATACTCTCTACTGCTTTCACTTTGGTTGGTTTGTGTCTCACTGCAGGATCATTATCACAAGAGCACTGGAGCGAAACAGGAACAACAAAGACATAAGGAAGCGACACTTAAAGGTATGTCTCTTGTCTTTTGTTTGGTAGTAAATTCGATGATTAGAGCCTAGGGAAAGCGCCATGTCCTGTCCTATCCTGTTTTTTTCTAGATCCAGGGGGATCTAGGGAGATTAGTTAGTGTCCGCACCTACCGATTTATCCAACAACAAAATTGGCGACTCCACTAGGGAAACAAATGTTTTCCTAGTTTTCCTTGTTTTCTTGCTTTGATTGCTTGGTTTCTGTTTTTTGAGTCACTGAAAGATCCAATTTGACTCTCTGACTATTAAACTTCACTGGAAAACCTTCTCAATTTTTATTTTTTTCCCATTTTTGTTTGATTTCCGCACCCTACTTTGAGGGAAAGTGCGACGACTTAGGATTTCTGTCCTACCTATTTTGACCAGTGTGGAAACGCCGCACCCTACCCATATCTGGTCCACGGAAATCAGTGATTTCCGCACTGTGCTAGTCTTCCAACCTGCGAAAATTGTGAAATTCTTGATTTTTGATGGTTTTCCTTACCCAGACCTTGGATTTGGTTTTGGGGTGAATTTTTGGGTTTGATTATGATTTGCTTACAATCTACTTGATAGTTTTTGAGCTACATTTAGCCATATTCGCTTTGTTTTCTTTTGAAAGATTTGATCTCTTCTTTTGAATGTCTTTCAGTTACAAAGCCTTGTTTTTCTTTAGAATTGTTTAGTGAAAAGAACACTTCTTTTTTCTGAATAACTCGCGGTAAAAGAGAAGCTTTGTTTGGGTTGTTTTTTGTTTTGAAGTGATTTGCTATTGCTTTTAGCTATCTTTGAAACAAAAATATTATTTCTTTCTTTGCATTAGATTGGGGGCATATTTGCATTAGATTGGGGCGATATTTGGGGGGGGCGTGAATCGTGTATTTGTGTACAATCTATTTGTCTCATTTCTTGAAAATCTTGATATTGGTGAGTTTAGTAAATTTTGGGACATTGTGCATCTAGGAATGATAAATGTTTTCTCCTTCTCGTAGCATAGCTTTCATCGAAATGAAAAGATTGTATATTCATCTCTTTGCATTACTTTTGAGTCGGTCAAAACACCATATTGTTCACACCATTTTCCTCTTGAGTAACAACAACCATCAAATAAAGTGCTTATAAAAAAATTGATTAGATAATTTTTTATACTTTATGGTAGAAAACCTACATTAGATTAGTTGTAGGGCTTTGGAATAGGTGTGAAAGATAACTTTCCAAAGTTGCAAACAAACATAGAATCTTGAGTTAGGGAGCGGTTAAATCCACTTATTACATTTTGTCCTGGGAAGCCCTTCTAACACAAGGGTCAATCACGAGGTCGCATTGAGATTGATCGAGTTACTCACCCTACTTTGTTGGTCTTGTTGTAGAGGTTGCATGTATTATGGGGGTCGCTTGAGAGGTATAGCCACAATGATGAGTGGAAACCTTTCAAGTTGATTTCAAGCTAGATACCCTGCCCTTGCGCGTGGATTAGACTGTCGACTGTTTCCCCAGGCATCACTGTAGTAGTTGGTAACATTAGTGGCCTATCTCTTTAGGGTATTTACACAAGGTGACTGTGGAGGGGCAAGTCTTCACGATACTTGGAATCGACGTTGGACGAACTCACTCAGGCTCCTTAGAGGGTAAATCCACAATTACCGCGTGGAAGCTTGCACCAAGACATAAGTCCGTTAAGAAGGTCGTCAACGTAACTTTTTCACTTGCTCTATCTCAGCCCCTTCTTAATTTGTTCCCACGACGTTGGATTTCATCACCAACTAGTGTGCTAATTGTGAGAAGATTTTGTTTGCTTGCTTACTATATTTTTAGCGTGTGTTGTTTGTTTTCCCTAGTGGACTCTATATTGGATTTTTGTTTTTAATGGTGTTAGTTCTCGGAATGACCAATGAAGGAATCCCTTTTTTAGGGGAACTTTTTGTTTTTCCCTCTTACAGAAACATTGGTCCTCCTCACATCGCTACTTTGAGCCTTCTAGGTCTCACGATTGGATTGCTGGTGTGGTTGTTTTCCACCCAGGTAGTCTCGAATGCAGTTAGTGCTTCATTTGTAAGAACTTCCCCCCAAGAACATCAACCTCATGTTGATCCTTTGCCTTCTTCACCAGTAAGATCTTCTTTGCCTTCTTCACTTGCAAGGTTTTCTTCCATTTCATCTTTTTCTCCAGGTGAAAGCTCCAAAGCTAGTAACTCGTTGGATAAGAAGAAGAAGCAAAGGAAGAATACGAAGAAGAAAAATAAACAAGGGTCTAAACTTTCAACCACTTCCAGACATATTGGAAAGAAACCAATTACTGTTAATCATGCTAGGAGTGTTGATGATGTCAAGATCACCCAAACAACCCATAAGCCCAAGTACCCCTACAGGCTTTGCAAGGGTAGCCATCGGATTTCCCTGGTCTATCCAAGGTCATAGAAGCATGGTATACAACTCCTTTCCAACCCATGTCATCAGCCTCTGAGAAACATGTTGATGACCCCCCGTCAACTAGTTGAGATACCGTTGGGAATAAGAAAAGTAGAGTCAAGTTCCCATGTATGTTATGCAAAGGGCGTCATCTCACTCACCTTTGCCCTCGTATGGAAGAAGACTTGAAATTCCTGGAAGACATGACTGTTTTAGAGCCTGAAATTCCCGCTACTTATCACAAGCTTACTCTCGACCCACCAGCAGTTGATGGAATGATCAATCCGGCCCCTTCGTCGGTCAATCCAGTTGATCATATAGTCAACCTGGTCACTTATTTAGTCGA
The DNA here is from genome assembly GCA_009831015.1 of Picea engelmannii. Classification (NCBI taxonomy): domain Eukaryota; kingdom Viridiplantae; phylum Streptophyta; class Pinopsida; order Pinales; family Pinaceae; genus Picea; species Picea engelmannii. The sequence goes on from ML785858.1 coordinate 123,537, forward strand.
ACCAGTTGACCAAGTGGTCGATCCGATCCCATCCTCGATCGATCCCACTCTCCCGTTAAAGTGTGAAACCCGAGTGGTTGATCCGATCCCATCCTCAGTCAATCCCACTCTCCCACCAGAGAGTGAAACCCAAGTGGTCGATTCGTCTCCACCCATCGACCCCATTATCCCCTTGGAGAATGAAACCCAAGTGGTCGATTTGATCTCGTCATCGGTCGATCCTGCTCTCCCGCAAGAGAGTAAACCTGATACTGCCCATGTTTTTCTCGTTGATATAGACTCTACCATACTGGGGGGTATTCCTCCTTCTCCCGTGGAACCCCCTCCAAGTAATGAGGCCATCCGTTTTGATTGGGATGTGCTAACTGGACCTCGTCTTCCCTCTCACATTCCTTTTCAGATGACAGTGCAAGTTTGTGGTCGAGACGTTCCTTAGACGTTGATAGATGAAGGTGCGCCTGTTAGTATTTTGTCCTCATTTGCTTGGAAATCTATGGGTTGTCCTCAACTTTCCCTAGTTACGCAGAATTTGTTAGCTTTTAACAGAAGAACCAATCAACCTTTAGGGACCCTTCCTCGGTTTCCTGTAACTTTGGGAGGGAAAACTGTCTTTATTGATGTCATGGTAGTCCAAGACCCCTTGGATTTCTCTTTACTCCTTGGGAGAGATTATATCTATGCCATGAAAGCTATTGTGTCCACTCTCTTTCCTGTGATATCTTTCCCTCATGATGGAAGAATGGTGACCATTGATCAACTTTCATTTTTTGGTCCTTACTTGACCTCAATGACCTCCCTACATGGTTCTTATATGCAGATGATATTGCCCCCACCACATGTTAATTATGTGGCGTTGTCTCCCATGACTTCAACTTCTGATGATTTGGATCCAGTAGTTGACATGGTGATCTCTTCGATTGGTATTTTAGAGCCTGGTCTCTTTACCCCTGTCGTAACCCTCGACATGTGTTCCTTCTAGAGTGCATTTCTTCCATCAAGTGAAGATTTCTTGGAGGCCATGAGTGAGTTTTTTCCCTTTACATGGTGTCCTTCCGGAGCATTTCCCTCTTGGAAGCCATGATCAAGAAGAGAGTTTTCGAGCATGATTTTCTAATTTCAAGCTCGTTAACAAATGAAGCCAACTTTGAGCATGGTTCTCTGATTTCAAGCTCGTTAAAAAAAATGAAACCAGCTTTGAGCATGGTTTTCTGATTTCAAGCTCGTTAAAAAATGAAACCAGTTATGAGGATAGTTTTTTCGTCTCTGTGGCAACCTCGTTAAAAAATGAAACATAGGTCTAGGGATTGAACCTGGATTCACGAGCATAGTTCTTCTCCTGTGTCAAGATTGTTAAAAAATGAAACAACTTCCCCCTCTCTGTTTGAGTCAAGTCCTTTGTATAATATTTGAAGATTCATTTCATTCTCCTTTGTAGTTGGACGAGATGAAGCTTGGGGGGCAATGCTTCCAGCCTCTAGACTTCATGATGAAGTTGAGCCACTAGCTTCTTAAGTTGGGGGCTAAGTACCAACCATCCCTGTGTTATGTGTTGGGAATTCCAAGCATAGTTTTCTATGGTTCAAGCTTGTGTAAAAATGAAACCACTTACCTCAAGCATAGTTTCCTATGGTTCGAGATTGTGTAAAAATGAAACCAGGTCCAAGCATAGTTTTGTTTAGTTTTTAAGCTTGTGAAAAAATAAAATCTATCCCAAGCATAGTTTTGTTTTGTTTTAAAGCTTGCGTAAAAATGAAAAAAATCCTGAGCTGAGTCTTTGTTCTTTCTCATGCTCATAAATACATGAGAATAAGTTACCGAGCTTATTTTTTTTCTTTCTCGTGCTCATAAATCAATGAGAATGTAACCGAGTATACTTTTATCACTTTTTTGGACTCGTAAAGGTTATACGAAAAATGAACCCCCTGGAGTTCCCTTTAAGCTATTTTCAAACTCTCTAAACATGAAAAGATTGTCGAGCGACCTTGTTCTTTTCACGCTTGTGAAAGTATTTGAAGAAAACGTTTGTTGAGCGATAGTATATCTCTTTTTCGGTCTCATCAAACTAACTTACAAAAAAGAACTGAGAGAGTTCTCTTTAAGTGTTTTTCAGACTCTTTAAACATAAAAACCCTTGAGTTTTCTTTCTTTGGACTCATTAAACAAACATTGAAAGACCCATATGGAACTGAACCACTCCTTCCTAGGGTTCGTTAAACATACTCTGAGGGATTCATCTGAAGGATGAGCGTACTTCAACAAGCATATGTTAGCCTCCTCAAGCTTGCGTAAAAATAAAGAGGTACTCGCCAGACATGGTGGGGGAAAAATTGGGAAAGAAATGTGTCTAAACCTATATTCCATGGAAGAGTCACTTTTGAACATGACACCCTTTCACTCGCTTTGTGTCTAGGTTGGAAATCCACTTGTCTCTTGATCATACTCCTTTAAGATTACAAATTGGTTTGTGATCCCTGTTGTTGAGTCATTTTTTTCTGAGACATTTGTCGTGTCGTCAATATGTTTGAAGATAAGTCTAAACCGAAAATCCTTCTATTGAGTTGGCCACTTCTGCATTCCTTAAGCCTTCTATTGCATTGGCCATCCCTGAGTTAGTCCTGAATCACTTGTTACTCTGATCTACATCAAATCTTGTTACCCGTTTCGTGTCATTGATGTGGGATACATTAAGGCCCTCCTGTGACGAGTCTTTTCCTGTCGACTTCAACTCATTATTCAGGAATTATACTTAGAAACTAATTGGTACCTTGGAACTTGCATGCTTCAATGACATGTTTCCTCACTTTCGACAGTGGGTTTTCATTATTGACCCATGATCAAGAGATTCCGTCAGGTGTTCAACCTCAGCTCATTAATTCACATTCGTTGGATTGTACTAGTGTGCCTTGGGAGTCATTGACATTAATGGTGATTTCCATCGCACTTGTTAACGGTATAAACTAATGACCGGTAATCAAGTGGTTTCTACCATGTTCGATTTCAGCACATGTATGCACATGGTTAGATTCGTACTATATAGTGGTGGAGATGAAGACCTTGGATCCTTTTTCACAGATTCAAGTTGCGTTGGAGTATATTCAGTTTGCACTCTTGCATAGATCCACATTGTATGTCTCATGGTTATGTTCAAATTTGAGTCTTTAACACATAGATCCACAGTGTATTTTTGGTGGCTATGTTCAGATTTGAGTCATAATGGCATGGATCCACGGTGTATGTTTGGTGGCTATGACCTGTCTTACTTGACATGGATCTTCGCATGTCAACATTTATTCTTTGAGTCATTAGTATTTTGAGTATGGGAATGCCTACCTCAGTGATGATATATTATTGTAATGTGTTTCCTTGTTTATTGACAGGTTTCCGACCGACGTGTTCCTTGTTCCCTACACACACTCGACAAAGTATTTCAACTATCACTCTATTCTAACTTCATACTTTGGGGGGCTCTCTATTACACATTATTTTCATTACCTTCATGATCGTTAATGATGTAAACCTATATGTTGCCTTCAGAGAGGTTAGTGGCCTGAATTCTTGAAGAAAGAAGGGAGAAGAACTTTCCTTGAGAGAAGAAGTTGTGTTTTCCTTTGTAAAAACACTATTTTGGAGGATTTCCGTGGGCTGCACCATAGTTGGGGTGCGGAAATACCTGATTTCTGTAGGCTGCACTATATCTAGGGCACGGAATTTCCGTAGGCTGCACTATAGCCATGTCACAACGACCTTCGTATGTGGGAAAAATGAGCATTTTCTCGATGCTTCTAGAAGGAGAAGCTTCTATGGTGAGGTGGCCTTCGAATGGTTTGGATCTTACTTGCTTTCATGATTTAGTGGGATCATCCTAACCTTCTCACCTTATTCTCTTCAACTTATAAAAGTAGAGGAACTTTGATGGAGAAAGTTAGTTGGTTTTGGAGTTGGATTTGGTTTGGAATTATTAGCTTGGTTAGAGTGGCTTTGAGCTTTTCTTTTGTCAAGATAGATGTCAGATCTAGAGTCTTAGAATTCTTGGATCAAAGGTGTGTGGGAAGCAAGGAACCGTTGGAAGGAACCTTACGGCATCAAGGCATCTGGTTGTAATCTCTCTTCCTATTATTAATATAATATAGTGGCATGTTTCTTTCCCATAGAATTATCTTTATTTTATTGCATAATTCCTTGATCATATGCATAGGTTGTCATTGAATATACTCTCTACTACTTTCACTTTGGTTGGTTTGTGTCTCACTGCAAGATCAATATCACAAGAGCACCGGAGCAAAATAGGAACAACAAAGACATAAGGAAGCGACACTTAAAGGTATGTCTCTTGTCTTTTGTTTGGTAGTAAATTCGATGATTAGAGACTAGGGAAAGCGCCATGTCCTGTCTTGTTTTGTTCTAGATCCAGGTGGATCTAGGGAGATTAGTTAGTGTCCACACCTACCAATTTATCCAACAACACACTCCACAACCTTGTGTCATTTGTCCATGATCGACATCCTTTGTGTGAAAATGATGTCCATATGCCCACATAGATGGGAACAAATGCACCTATAAAAAAATGAACAAATCACAGTGTCAATATTTGTTTAATAACCCGACCATTAAAATATAAAATAATATAAATGTACTTACAATTCAAATGTGCATTACGAAGTTAAAAATGTACACACAAAGATTATTACCAAGTCATTGCAACTAATCCCTATGTTTAGTGCATCATCTCCTTTACATGGATAACGACCAGATGCACCATATTTCTCTCTGACTTAGTCAACAACCCAACTGTTGGGGCATATCGTTGACATATTTTCTTTTAAATGATCAGGATAATGCATGCTTCTATCATTCAACCACCTGAATTATTTCCTGTCATTTTACCATTTCCTCCTCTTCTGTTCGTACAATGCGACCCATAGCTGTGCTACCTCCGAATTGTAAATAATGAATTTATTGATGGCATCAATTTCTGAATTTGTTGATGTATTCATGAAGTCAAACCAACATATAGTACATATGAGATCATGAAAATATACATTATGAAGTTCAATGTGAATAGTCACTGTGTAGAAATTTGACAAACGATAAGTCACTTACTCTTTATAAAGTGCCTTTTTCCATTTGTTTAGAGAAGCTCCTTCTCTTTTGTATTTATCTATTTCATCATCCCAAATCACTGCACATGGTGTGTTGTTGATCTGCTTGATGTACTCACTGGAATAATAGAAAGACTCATATGATATGTATCCCACTTCCATAGACCCCTCAAGTTTTTCCTTTTGACAAACAAATCCTTTCAATTTATTCATGTACTTCTCTAAGAAGAACATACAAGTACAGGAGACCACCCCGATTAATTCAACCTCATCTACTAGGTGAATTAGAAGATGACCCTGGAAGTCCATGAAACTCGGCGGTAGTTTCTTGTCAAACATACAAACAATATCAGTTATCTCTTGACACCACCGTGAAATGCTAGCCATATGAATCTCCGTTGATGTGATCCAATGTAAAAATGTAGATAATTTAGATATGGCACGTCTTAGGTCCTGGGGGAATTCATGGTTCACACACCCATGCATGAGCAGAGGATAATGACACTACAAAGTAAACACATAAACAATTAATTTTGTTTTATCTCATGGCATAAAAATAAAAATTACAAATAATAAAATCATATTTTTGACATACGTCATACCTTTAGAAGGTTCAAATGGTCATGTGATTTCAACCCTGACAAATGGTCTTGACGCGCAATGAAGCAACGTCATAGGGAAGACCCATATAAAGAAGACATATTCACACCCAATGATATGATATCTTTTCATCGAGTGACTTATAAAAAATTTCATTAAATGAGCATAAATTAAAGTGCACCATTAAAGAAGGAAAAGATAAAAAATGAAGAGACATAAGCATCATATCTGAACAAAAAAACTTGATAAGGAAGTTCATCCTTGATGGACTACATCTCCGGGTCTTGCTCTCAAATGAGTAGGCTCTTTCATTAACTCAGCAAAAGAATTTGGCAAAATACATAAGTATACCTCATTCTAAAATCAAGCTGCAGAAATAGTGCTCAGATAAAAAAACATACATCACCACTGAAATCGTGGCATTGAATTACTCAAAAATATCTGTCTCCACACCTTAATTCGACTCTGGCACTCCCAGGCCCAAGAAGAAATTCATCTCGGTTTCTGTTCCCTCTGCAACCTACATTAATGACTATACTTGCATCGTTTTTTGTTCCCAAATGATCGTACGGTATGTGCGCCTCCCCCTTGGTGGTAGGGTGGATGCATCATATATATATATATATATATATATATATATATATATATATAGTTGGTTCCACCAGTTTAGCTGTGGCGCTATCTCCATAACCAAACGTATAACGATGGCTAAGTTTGGCGTGGTCCGCTAGATTTGGCAGACCCGCCAAACTATTTTTTTCCAAAATTTTGCTCATGCGTTTTCCTTGGGCATTTGCCACCTGCCACGTGGCAACCTCTGATTGGGAAACATGGTAGCCTCTCACTGGTCCAAATTTCCACCTGCCAAGTCAGCATGCCATGTCAGCGTACAAACTGCCACGTGGCATGATCCGTTTGGTCCACAGATCGGTCAAAAAATGCCAAAACCGGGTGACACGTGGCAGCCACTGGTGCTGCCACATCATTATGATGACGTAATGCTGACGTCAACATGCCACATATCACCTTCCTTCTCCTACCACATGTACTGTACGAACGTTTTAGTCATCCATACAGACGCTGATGTCATAAGTACGAATGCTGACTCATCCCCTGCTGATTGAGATAGGTTGACCAAAATTTGATTGCGAATATCTTTCAATTCGTAACGTCGTTTGATGATCTGTTAGAAAGCTTGCGACACACTCTTCGCAATCATGCCATTTACATAGAGTTTTGGGAACTTTGAATTTTTTCCCTTTCTCGGTGTATTGAAGCCATTCTGAGCATCTTGAGTTGCCTCTATGAGTTTTGAGTTGTTCTTATCCTTCTCTGGATCCTTTTTGGATCACGCCTTCCCAATAAGAGATTTTTGCACCACCAAAATCTTTCATCAATCAGCAGGTAAGTGAGGGAAGAGTCCCCTCACTTTGTCCTTCTCTATCCACTTTTCTTTCCTTGGATGTGTGCCTTTTAAGCCTACTCAAAGATAATCAACATCACCCCTGTGTGAAGTCCTCGTTCTTTTGTCTAGGATGATATATTCCTATAACTCATCCAAGTACTCAGGTGCAAACTCATCAACTGAAGGTATTGAAATTTCCTCATCTTGATCCATGATCATGGGAGGCTAAAAAAGTTTTAAATTCTCAACGTTCATAACTGAGTAAATCTACATGTAATGTGGAAGATCCAGACAAAAATCATTGGTACCACTTTTATCCAAGATAGTTAAGGGTCCATAACGAATGGGCTTGAGTTTCTTTCCTTCACCCTTCAACCTATCCTTGTTGATGTGAAGCCATACCCAATCTCCAACATGGAACTTATGATCAACCTTGTGCTTATCATGCCGAGCTTTATATTGTGCTTGAATTTTCTCCAACTATTCCCTGACTACCTGGTGTATCTGTTGGATCCTCTGGATGAACTTGCAGGATCTGTCCTTTGTTTGTTCTTCATTCACATCGACATCTCTCCCATAAATCAAGTCGAAAGGAACCTTTGGTAGGTACCCAAAACATGTCTCAAAAGGTGAACTCTGAGTGGACAAATGTAAAGCTCGGTTGTATGCATGTTGTACATAGGGTATCTGTTCATCCCATAACTTGGGATGCTTGTTGCAGTAGCCTCGAAACAAAAGTACCACTGTTTCATTTACCACCTCTGTCTGTCCGTCAGTCTATGGATGGAAAGAAGTGCTCCTCTTCAATTTGGTGTCCATCATCCTCCACAAGATAGTCCAAAAGTCCTCAAGGAATTGAGTATCTCCATCCGAGACAATGGATGTGGTTAATCCAAAGTGAACCCAAACATACTGAAAGAAGAGATTAAGAGTCTGCTCAACAATGATCTTCTTTTTACATGTCATCAAGATACACATCTTGTTGAACCTATCCACTACAACATACAAATAGTCATGACCTCCTTTGGTCATTGGTAAAGTCCCTACAAAATCCATGGAGATGCTTTCCCATGGATGGGATGGAACAAGAAGTGGTGAGTATAGCCCTAGTTTTCTATTAGTGGACTTACAAGTAGAACACATCACACACCCCTTTACATATTTAGTTACAATTGGTTTCATTTGAGGCTAGTAACAAAACCTCTGCAAGTGAGCCATAGTTTTTCCTACCCCAAAATGCCTAGACACAAGAGAAGTGTGAGCTTCTCGTATTACATGGACTCGTTCATTTGTAGGAATACATAGCTTTCCAAGATGGTAGAGTAGTTTTCCATGCAGACAATAGTTCTCTACCTGTGCACCATGGGTTATCTTCTCATATACTTCTTTACAATCTTCATCGATGACATATTGTTCTACATAGCTATGATGAGATAAATAAGTATTTTTCTAAACAATAGAAGCAACAATAGGAGGTCTAGAAAGCATATCAACTACCTTGTTACTTGTACCCTTTTTGTACTTAATTACCAAATGAAATTGTTGTAGAAAACCCATCCATCTGTAGTGTCGATATTGTTGCAATTTGGTCTGTGCTTGGAGATACTGTAAGGGATGGTGATATGTATGTATGATTGTTTCCTTCCCTAATAAGTAATGCCTCCATTTCTTTACGCTCTAGACTAATGCATACAACTCTTTATCATATTTAGGATAGTTAACAACAACTTGGTTAAAAGTTTCAGAGTGGTAACAGATAGGCTTACGATATTGCATCAATACTGCACCCATGGCGTATCCGCTAGCATCTGTCTCGATCTCAAAAGGATTTTGAAGATTCAACAGTGCTAACACTAGTGCAGTACTGATCTTCTCCTTCAAAGTGTTGAAAGATTTTTGTTGTTTTCCTTCCCACTGAAAAGTGTTCTTCACACTGGTTAATGCATGCAAAGGAGCGACTATAAAGGAGAAGTCGGAAATGAACCTCCTCCAATACTGGACTGTACCTAAGAAGCTTCAGACTTCGATTACATTTTTTGGCTCAGGCCAATTTACAATTACATCAATTTTGGAAGGATCAATTTTTAATTGTCCTCCTGCTACAATATGACCTAAGTACACAAGTCCAATCTTGCCAAATTCACATTTAGACAATTTTACATACAACTTTTCCCTTTTCAAAGTATCAAATACTTGTTTTACATGCCTCACATGTTCATCCCAAGTCTCACTAAAAATAAGAATGTCGTCTAAATATACAATCAAAAATTCATCTAGGAAAGGCCTGAATACATCATTTATCACACGCATGAAAGTTGTCAGAGCATTACAAATCCAAAACGACATAACTAACCACTCAAACAATCTTTGTTTGGTTTTAAATATAGTTTTCCATGCATCTTGTTCTGCGACCCTGATTTGATGATATCCACTGTGCAAATACAACTTAGTGAAATAAACAACATTCTTCAATTAATCAAGTAAATCATTTATACAAGGAAGAGGGTATCGGTTTTTCACCGTGATTTTATTTAAGGCCGGGTAATCGACACACATTTTCCATGTGCCATCCTTCTTTGGCACCATCACGATCAGGGAACCACAAGGAGATGAATTGGGTTTGATGACCCCTTGATCCAATAAGTCATGTACCTGCTTCTTGATCTATGTCATCTCCACAACTGACATCTTGTACATGCCCACATTAGGAAGAGGAGAATCCCGCTGAAGATGTATCTCATGTTAGATTTCCCTCTTAGGAGGTAATCCATCTGGTTCTTGAAAAATATCATCATACTTGTAAACAATATCAATTAATTCCTTTTTATGAGATGGATCACATCCTTGGAAAGCGTCGGATGTCCCGACATCTTTCTCTCTTACGACCATGAGTACATATCTCTTATAAGTGTTTATGAGTCTTTTCATTTTCCCTGCACTAACAAGTGTTGTATTTACCCTCATGCTATGAGCTCTAATAATATATTACACTCCTCGTTTAGTAAGGTGGTATTTGTTCTCATGACAAAATAAGACTGCTTTTCTATCATAAAGATAAGGACTTCCCAACACTACGCCACATATATCAAGTGGTACAACATCCAAATCCACTTCATCAATCAACTTTGAAGCAATAGCAAATCTGACCCTACATTGTTTGGTGACATTGAGTTTTTCTTTATCACATACCCAACCAAGAGGATAAGGCTTCAGATGTGGTTCCGTTTCAAGACCCATATTCTTGACAAGTGCTTCAGATATTAAGTTTACTTGGGAACCCGAATCAAATAATGTATCTATCTTAGTGTGTTTAGATACAACTCTTATGTGAAATAATTCATTCCTCTTTCGTTCATCAACATGAGATTAATTATTGGAACTTGAACAACATGAAGGGAATATTTACCTTGTACTCCAACCGCTTTGATATTTCCTTGATCTCCTGAATTAGAACCAAGATCTTGTTGCACTGTAGCAATGGTTTTTGTCTTCCCCTTTCTGCCAAACTATTTCGGTTTTTTTTCCTGGATGCAGTTTCCAACAATGTTCTTCATCATGACCACTTTTTTTGCAATGAGTGCAAGATGGCTTTCCTCCTTCTCTCGTCACTGTGGCAGTCTTCTTGTACTTCCTTTTAAAATTCTTAAAAGTTTTATTTGGGATATTGGAAGGTTTCTTCATGGGAGATTCAAAGGTTTCTTCGTGGGATCTTCTTGAACATGTTTCCCCTTATTCTCAAGGTGAGTGGCTTGCACACAAACTTTGTCAAGACTAGTGGGGTAAAAAAAGAGAAAAGTAAGACGAATATAATTGTGAAGTGCACCAATATACTTCATTAAAGTTTCATAAGAATCCAAATGAATATTCAATGCAAGAGATTTCTTCCTAAATTCTTCTGTGAAACTTTGTATAGTTTGACCTTTACTTTGCCTTAAAATTTTCCATTCCATCATTGCTTTATGTAAATACCCTAATGGATAAAATTGCTTCCTTATCGCTGATTTAAATTCTGACCACGAGGAAAGAATATTACCACACTTACTTTTGTCCCGAAGGTTGCTCTCCCACCATACGAGACCGATGCCTTCAAACCGAAGAGAAGCAAGTTGCAGTTTAATTTCTTCTTCATCAATATGTTGGACACGACAATACACTTCAACATGTCGGATCCAATTATATAGCTTTTCAGGATTAACATCTCCATTAAACATAGGTAAAGCAAATTTTACATCAAGCTTTAATAACGGTTTCTTAAAAGAGGCTTTATGGCTAGAATGATGAGAATGATGAGAATTCTCAGAGGAAGAACTAGAACTCAAAGGTGAAGACAAAGGCTCATAAGGGTCTCCTCCAGCCTCTTGGTTTACCGAATCATCATCATCTGCATGTGCTTCCTTTTTCTTCCCTTTCTTATTCATTCTCTTCTCGTAATCTCCATACATTTGTTCGACCATTTTTGACATGCAATAAAATACCACGTGAAAGTTTTCCTCTTGTTCATCATGCTTGTCTTCTTCTTCCATTTTCTTCCTTCAGGATGCATGAACAACTTCGAGATTGAAAGTATTAAGAGTTCCTTCACCCTACTTATTCTTGGCCCTAGTAAGCATTCACACTCAACAATTCAAGTCAAAGATGACTTCTCTGATACCAACATGATCCATGATCTTTTCATCGAGTGACTTATAAAGAATTGCATTAAAGAAGGAAAAACTAAAAAATGAAGAGACATAAGCATCAAATATGAACACAAAAACTTGATAATGGAGTTCGTCCCTGGTGGACTACATCTCCGGGTCCTCCTCTCAAATGGGTAGGCTCTTTCATTAACTCAAAAAAAGAATTTGACAAAATACATAAGTATACATCATTATGAAATCAAGCTGCAAAAATAATGCTCAGATGAGAAAACAGACAACACCACTGAAATCGTGGCGTCGAATTACCCAAAAATAAATGTCTTCATGCGTCTATCTGACTCTGACACTCCTAGTCCCAAGAAGAAATTCATCTTGATTTTTGTGCCCTCTGCAACCTACATTAATGATTGTACTTGCATCGTTTTCCATGCCGAAATGGTCGTACGGTTCATGCGCCTCCCCCTTGGTGTCTGGGTGGATGCATCATTTAATAATTGTTTTGGGCGTTGGTTACAATGTAATGGCCCACGACCTGTTGGTTAGGGCGGATATGTTAAGGCGTTTGTGTGGGAGGAGGTTTCAGGGTCAAACCTGCGGCCTCCCCTTTTGGGATTTGTATTTGTTACAATATGTATATATACATAGTTGGTTCCACTAGTTTAGTGGTGGTGCTATCTCCATAACCAAACATATAACGATGGCTAAGTTTGGCATGGTCCACCAGATTTAGCGGACCCACCAAACTATTGTTTTCCAAATTTTTGCTCATGAGTTGTCCTTGGGAATTTCTCGCTTGCCACGTGGCAAACTCTAATTGGGCCACGTGGCAGCCTCTCACTGGTCCACATTTCCACCTGCCAATTCAACATGCCACGTTAGTATGCCACGTCAGTGTATAGACTGTACGGACTGCTACGTGGCACGATCTGATTGGTCCACGGATCGGTCCAAACACGCCAAAACCAGGTGACACATGGCATCCCCTGGTGCTTCCATGTCATCATGATGACATTAGCATGCCACGTGTCACCTTCCTTCTCCTGCCATGTGTACTGTACAGATGCTGACATCATTCGTACAGATGCTAACTTCAGTAGTACAGATGATGACTCATCCCCTGCTGACTGGGCTAGGTTGACCAAACTTTGACCACGAATATGTTTCAATTTGTAACTCCGTTTGATGAGCCCTTTTATCCATTAGAAATCTTGCGATGCACTCTTCGCGATCATGCCATTTCCATTGAGTTTTGGAAACTTTGAATTTTTTCCCCTTTATCTATCTGCTGAAGCCATTCTAAGCGTTCTGAGTTGCCTCTGTGAGTTATGAGTTGTTCTTAGCCTTCTCTGGATCCTTTTTGGATCACCCAATATAAATTCCTTTTCCAAATAAAAATCTTCTTTATTCAAAATCCATGGGACATCACTTTCTTTGAAAGACCAAGAGGGACCAACCTCTCCTCTACTTTCTTGTCTAGGCCAATGTTTCATTTTAGTTTTTGAAGAAATAAGATCTATCCTCACAACCAATGTGTCACTTTCTTTCGATGATATGTGCCTCCATAAAGAAGATGAAACATTTTTCAATATATGCATGGGATTTAGTAAGTGGGCAATCTTAAGATGCTCCCAATATGGAAGCTCATAAAAGATAGATTTCCTTTTCATCCCAATGGGAAATTTCTCAACATAGGTGTCGAATAATTTTGAATCATCGAACATAGGATCCACATTTGAATCGAACATTTCTGTAATCTTCTTCTCCTTCTCTCTCTCATATGCTCTAAGCCATTATGCTAGTGTCATTATTGTATACCTTTGGTTTCTCTCTGGTTTACCATTGAAAGCATATGTTTCTCTTCTATAAGGGTGTTCTTCTGGGAGGAATACCCTTGAGTAGTTGTACATTGGATTTTGTAGGTGGTTGGACCACCTATCCTTCATAGAAGGTCCAAAACATTTACATTCATGATAGCCTTTAGTTACAATACCTGCAAAATTATTGTATACATAACACATTAGTGTTTAAGAATAGGACGTTAATCACTGTGAATTAAATATGCAAATAAATATCATTACGTATATAAACAAATCAATAAACATGTTAATTACCAGAGAAAAATCCTAAGCATGGATAATCATGTGTGGTGTAAGAACATATGCCATACAACGTAAAAATCTTCTATGTTGTGATGGGTCTTGATACATCGTATACATGTATCCCTTCCCATAATTCCTTCAATTTATCTACCAATGGTTGTAGATAGACATCCATATTTTTCACTTGTCTTCTACCAGGGACTATAAGAGCCAACATAAGATGTTCATTCTTCACGGACAACCATTGGGGGATATTGTTATTGTTCACTACTATAGGCCAAACATAATAGTTGGTGTTCTGGAGAGAATATGGGTTCATGCCATCCATTGTTATGCTGAGTCGTAGACTTCGTACTTCATCCTTGAATTTTTATGGCCATGTATCCTCTATATGCTTCATGAGTATTGAATCTATTGGGATTCACATAATTCTCGACTCACTTCCGTGCGAGGCATGCTATCCCTGCAACATAGCTAATTCTTTGCAACGAAAGAGCCTTTGAATCCTTGGGATTATAGGCATGTGTCTCAATATCTTATGAGGAGGACCATGTGATTTACCATTTTTATTTGATTTATGGTACCTTTCATGCCCACATTTCAGACATATCTCTTTGTCTGCATATTCTCCTCTATATAGAATACAGTCATTCAAACATGCATGATATGATATATACTCAACACCCAACATTTTCAACAATTGGTTTTCCTCTTCACAGCTACCGGGAAAAACATTATCACTAGGAAGAACCTTATCTTTCAATAACCTGCAGTTAGTGGGAAATATAAATGTACAACGTTGTTTATAAAAACAACCATTTCTAAAGTCGATTGTGTGACAATATTTCTCAAAATTAATATAAGGCACTTGTTAGTTAATTACCTCAATATTGCCAAGAAACATGTGTTTGACATGACAACCTTTGTTTTCAAGTTGCAGAGTAACATTTTTGTCCCAAATTGGGTAGACTTTGACTGAGCACTAGGTCCAAAAAGAGGGGTGGTGGAAGCATATTTCAGGCTTTCGAAAATGGTATCATTGATATGAGTATCATCCCCTAGTTCATCATTCTGGAATGCATCTAAAAAAATTGTCCCCATGACAGTCGTACCCCCTAAGTAATCATCCATACCAACCTATTTTTTATTGTCTCCATTGCCAACTTCTGAAGAACTATTTTTTTTGTAGTCATTACTAATTGGTGAATCTGGACGCAGTGGGAATTGAATAGGTGGTTGATTCAACCATTCTTGGTACGCTTCCTCTCCAATTTGTGCTCTCGTTGCATCCTTTTCTTGGGTTGACATTGTTGTGGGATGCAACGAAACATGGTAGGTAGGTCGCTCATCATCATAATCCTAATTTCAAAAATATTAAACATTAGTACATCAATGATATTAATAAGCATAATGCAATAATTTGTTTGTTCAAATTATATTATACCAAACAATTATTACCATTGTCGACCCGAGATTGCGACTGGAAGACAGAATGTCACAATTGGTAGGGTAAAGTGGTTGTTGACCATTTTCATCTACCAACTGTTTGCGATATGTTGCTCATGATAAGACCTTCCAACGTTTTTGAACCGGTAATGGAATATTTTCTGCATCTGAACTCGATTCTGAATCAGGATCCTGCAAATTTAGATACATTTTTATTCAGATTGATATGGATAAAAAAAATTCAATTAGATAATCGAGAAATAGATAAAGTAAGTTAAACACACTGGAGATGGAAAGAGAAAACTCTGCGATGGACTTTGAACAATATGGAATGGGCTGGAATATGAAGAATTGGTCATTTGATCATATTATAAGGATTTCTCCCTGCATTTCAACAAATTAATAATACATTTTTCTGTACATATTTAAAATAAATTTCGAGGACCATATCACAATCTGAGTTTGAATATAGTTTTGAAACCATTTTTAAGAATAAGGCGACATAAAACGTAAAATGTATACTGGAAAATTGTAAGTCATGTGAATTCATTCTAAAAGATAGTTTGAGATGAATATACTATTTTATGTGAAAATAAAAGTTAAAATAACTTTAAAAGCATTCATGTGCGCTTATAAACCACAAACGCACCGATGCACATATTAATAATAAGCACCGGCGCGCTGAAAAATTAACCACACCGTGTTTCAATATTTTGTTAATAAAAACCAATTATCTGTTATATGTGTGTAATATAATATGGACGCATCGATGCTTAATGTAATATGGATGCTCTGGTGCATCAGACAGAATATGGATGCACTGGCGCACCTAACATAAACGCACCGTCGTGCCGAAAAAGTAAAACAAAATGCAATTTTTTTAAACAATTAAAAAAAGAACGAGAATCAAATTTCACAAAGTCCTTTAAATACTAAAAAACTATTCACTATTTCATTATTTTGCAAAAAATTGCATGGGAGAGACTTGCAAGATAGACATACAGAGGAACACTTTAGAGGAGCGGAATACTTTGGAACCACAATATTATTCACAATATGAGAATTTGAAGGGTATGGTGATTCAGTCTAAACCATTTTCATAAAGTTTTTTAAATATTAAGAAGGTATTCAATATTTTCATTATTTTTTCGAAATTTACACGAGACATATTTGGAAGAGAGACATATTGAGGAACACTGTGGAGTAGAAGAATACTTTGGAACAACAAAAATATTCAAAAAATCAAGATTTGAAGGGTATGATGATTCACTCAAAACCTTACATAGTAAAAAATTTAAATTTTACTGTTGATTTTGATCATAATTTTTTTTACAAATTGTATTCCTATTTGGATTTTAATTAAAATTCAGAAAATAAATAAATAAATAAAAATGAAAAATAAAAAATAAAATTCATACTTGCCTTAAACCATTGTTTTTTTTTTGCTTACATGAATGCAAAATTTCACCCCAGGGTTTAACTCCCTCTATCACTTCAGAATTAGGGCTTTTCGTTTTAGGCATTTTAGATCTAATGGATTTGTTTTTTTTTATATATAAGTGTTTGACATATGATGCAAATAGACCACTTATTGCATCGGATCCCAAATGCAGTCGACCCTCTCACTTTTTTTTTGAAATGGTTTTTGATTTAAGTTTGTTTTTTAAACGTTTTTCGATTTTCCGGTGCACCATTTTGACATAAACACATTGGTGCATTTTTGTCTAAGGAGCACCGATAAAACCATGATTTTTCTTATTTAAAAAAAAAATATAGTCTATAAAACAATATCGTCGACGTTTTCTTATCTAAAAAATACAAAAAATGTTGACACATAATTTTTTTATTATTTTTTCTTCTCATCGGTGTGTAATTTTTCTATAATATATATATATATATATATATATATATATATATATATATATATTTATGAATGCTTAATTATTTTTCTATGTTTTTGTTTTCTACTGTAGTTGTCGTGATGTCTTCTATATATACCTCATTGTTGTAATTCACAATTTTTTAAAAAATGAATTAATTTCTATGATGCATTTTTTGTATCGAACGTACCAGTGCGTTTTATGTAATAAACACACCAGTGATTTGTATTTAAAAAGTGCACCGGTTACAACGATTTTTTTTTCGCTGAAAATTATCTGATTTATTTATAAAATATATTTAATAATTTCTGTATTGAGTGGTACAGGGTATATATTGATAAAAATATGAGTGAGAATAGTTCAAATAAAAAAAGTTATGGTTGACACAATGATGTCACATCCAAAAAAACAAAAAAAGTAGGTTCTCTGTAAATTATATATGAAATTAATATGGTTGAACTATATGTAAGTTTAACTAATATGTATTGGTTAGTGTATGTCATGCAGGGCCACAAAATGATGAAGCTCGATAAGATTATTTCTGATCTAAGTGCAAAAGAGTGTAAAATCTTGATGGAAAAATTGCAGAGGGATGAATAAGGTGAGTGAAAAAATACTATTCAATATTGATTTTTTATTTTATTTTCATTAATAATATACTTAGGAATATTAGATGACATGTTTCAAAAAATCTATTAATTCACATATGTTTAATGTTCTACAAGCACCAACAATGAGGGAACATAATGTTATTCCAACAAAACAAAATTAATTAATATAGAAGATGTAAATGATGATGAATTGGTCCTTAGATCATTTGGAGTGGTGTTGGAGATTAATCAAAGAGGGTGAAACTTTAAAAAAACTATGAGGGATATAGTGGAACGATTGTATAGATGCACTTTCCACTTACAATATAGAAATCAATCTAATGATTCCAAGAACCAGGTTATATCTAAACTACATGAAGCATTTCTACAACAATGGTCAATGAGACATGTCAGGCTTGCAATAGCAAAAACATACAACAACAAAAAAGAATCATTCAAAAAGTAATATTCCTAAAAACATTTTTTTAGAATATATATATATATATATATATATATATATATATATTACAAAGTATTCATTTATTAATATATAAATTTTGTCACATTTAGTTTTCATATATCAATATAAAAATACTTTATTGTCATGTTATTTTTTCAGGAAAATTATGAAAATCCTAGAGGACCAATGAACTGATATCTGAAATATGTCAGAAGGAATGTCCAAAAAAGTGTACAAGGATATGGTCAAATAAATGGACATAATTGCATCGCAGGAGGAGCCATATCAACAACAACGTGCTTCAAGTGTATGTAATTATTGAATTTTTCTATTAGGTATAATAATTAATTTAACATTAAATATTGATTTTCAAATATTCTCTTACAAAAAAGAAAAGAAAAGAAAATGGAACTCATTCTGCACACAAAACTGGATGACAAGGAAAAAAAATGGTTGATAACAAACTTTGTGAGTAATTGTTATTTCCTTATAACCACTTAAGTTTTTTTTTTTTTGTATATTTAAAGTTGTTTTACAACAACCATCCTTGAATGTCTTCAAATATGTGCTAACATACAAAGAAGATCCATCATAAAAATTGATTGACATTGGGTTAAGTAAGGGTTGTGAATATATGTTGGCATATTAAAAATTAATTGTGGAATTTGTAAATATAATTTATGTTCTACTTCTATCATTTTATAATTAATGAAACAAAACTAATACTTTATATTAAATCTATGATTTATTACGGGGTATAAAACTTGCAGGAAACAAAGTATGAGACTGAGCTAATAGAAAAATTCTTGAAACAAGGCATGGGATTTGATTTTGAACATATGTGTATGATTCACGAATCAATTCTTGCTTTGCAGGTACGTCACTTTTCAATTTACATTCATGTATATTATTTATTTCAATTTTCATTATTCTCATCAATGGAGATAGACTCATTATAGTTTATTTTTATGCTTGTAGATGAAACTTGAAGAAGATGAAAAAATCAAGGCAATCAACCAAACATTCAACAAAATAACCCAAGGCATGGAAGTAGCTCGAGCACTAACAATAGTTTCAGTGAAGAATGGTGACCAATATATTTGGCTATCAATGCAAGTTGCAATTGTATTTTTTAAAAATAATTATTTGTGAAAATCGAAGATTTTTGTTTAATGTAATGGACATAATGTCCCAATTGAAAGACAATGGATTGTCGATAAGTGTCCCATTTTGTATGACAAAGACTCTCTTATTCATATAATAAAATGTGTTTTAATTTTTTCTATTGCGTTGTCCAATGTTGTTGTGAAATGTTACATCACTGATTAAATATATGGATGACTAAATATTATAATGAAGAGATGCAAAATCTGATGATATAACGAATTAATCCAAACACCATATCCAAATTCAGTGATCAAAATATAAGATATATGTAAATTTTTTGATAAATAATGGAAATAAAAAATAATAATAATTGCACTATCACATGTCGATGTTTCTCGGTGTATTTTAATTATTAATCTTATCGGTGCGTTTAATATTACAATGCACCGATGCGTTTCATAAGAAATGTGCACCGATGATTTTATGTAATCAATTAGCATTGGTTTCAATATTTATTTGATTTTTTTTCTGTAGGAAAAAAACATAATTTTTATTAAGAGAAATAAAAATAACATTTTGAATAATGCATGCATAAACATGCATTTAGTCGAAAACTACCTTTCATCCCAAGAGGAGAAAAGAAACAAAAAATTTCCCTATAAAAGTGACCCCAATACGTAGAGAAGACCTTGTAACCAAACCTGAAAAACACAACCATGAAAAAGAAACAGACATAACCTGGATGGACCATGCCAGAGTGGAAAATAATCCCCACAAGATCTAGATCCAGAGGGAGGAAAAACAAGGAGTCTTGCATCCACGGAAGAAAAGAAGTCAAAAGTTGCACGCCCGAAAAGGACCTCAAAGTGTTGACTCGGGGACTCAAATCAACACCGCACGCCCAAAAAGAAATGAACCTCAAAGATCTGACCCAAGACACTGAAAAAAAACAACTCGAACATCCAATACACAAAACTCCAGAACCCACGAGGAGCGCAGAGACCCCCTAGCCACCAAAGCTCTGGGAAAAACCTTGACTTTGCATCAGGCCTTGAACAAACCAACAGTAGTGAATCGGCTCGAAACCTCCATGGACACACATGGCTACAACAACATTTGACCGGAACCGTGTGGACTACAGATCAACTATCAAAAAACCACCGTGAGGCACCAAATCATGGACGTCACACCTAGATCCAATAACATCATACCAGAACAAACAAAGAAACACCATGAAAAAACCAAACGGGTCCACGCTGAACTCTGCGAGCAAGTGGCAGTGGAAAACAAATGCTGGCTCCTCGCAGACAAAGAATAGACAACAAAGGGCCACAAAGGGACATATATGGAGCATAAGGCCATACCGGAAGAAACACTGACCATATCCTCTTCTGTGAGAGTGCGTCCGCTAGACATTACACTGGAAAAAGGTAGATCTTCTCTAGAGGGAGCACACACACCACCAAAGAGAACTCCCACTATTCATCGAGCCCGCGGGGAGGGGGACACAACAATAGGAGGAGAAAGGGTTGGGAGACAACGACCTGGGCTGCGGCTAGAGAAACCCTAGCTGCAAAGCCCCGACTCTTCAATATTTATTTAATACTACAAAATTACATTAAAAAATTGATCTTCAGTGCGTTTAGCGTATAAGAAGAACCAATGATTTTGTGTTATTCATAAGAATTGATGATTTAATATTATTAATAAGGACCAATGCGTTTGTGTTATTAATAGGCATCGATGATTTTGTGTTATTGATAAGCATTGATACTTGTTTGCTACTAAAAAACACCGATGCTTTCTATTTTTAATGCACTGGGGGGGTTTTTCTAAGTAACACATTGGTGCATATTATTTTATACGAAATCAATGCCTTATTATTAATAAAGCATCGATGCATTCTAAGTAGAAATCCCCGATGCTTAATTATTTTTAGCTCTCTCGATGCGTTTCACTGTTCAAGCTCCGGTGCTTAAATATTTTACATCCCCGGTGTTTTACATTAAGTGTACAACACCGATGCGATACATGTATGTACACACCGATGCTTGTACCTCATAAAAAACACACCGATTTGTAAACATCCGCTAACACCTCTGACTGCCCAATTTTTTTTAGTTATAATCAAGCTCCATTATTGTATCCACAAAAACATCCACTATCAAAAACAAATGTTGTAACGAATGTTTTTTTGACAATTTTTGCCAATTTTGTAACACTAGAAACCTCCGCTAAAGGGTTATTTCTTTGCAGTGAACATTTTTTTTGTGTGTAAAAAAAAATTGATATTTTCTCAAAAAACAATTGTCATTATACATATCAGTTCAAGATCACATGCCTGCCACTTTTTCCACAAAACTAGTGGAAACCGAAACAGGTGGCATCCTTTTGTTCATGTATCCAAAAGTAGAAACCACCACTTGCTCCAAACTAGAGAAAGTGGAAACAAAGTGTTGTTACAGAGCTATCTAGACATGCAACAAAAGACTGAACATACGATTTGGACAGAGCGTAAGAAAAAAAACTAAGAATTAGTACAAAAAAATCCATGTGTTTTGCAGAGGGAGTGCTAAGAGCTTATAAACCTTAAACATTAGAGGAACTATTAGAACAATGAAACCTGCCATCCAGAGTGCCACCATGAGGAGTGAATAGATAAGGTTGCACACAGGTTGGGCATTTTTGCTTAATTGGCGTGCTCGAGAAGGCGTTGAACATGTCAATTATGATGCTGAGCAGAGTGTGTTTGTGGAGATGCTCCATCATATCCCTCCTCATATCGAATATGAGCTCCAGGTGTTCCGACACCAGGAAGTAGGGTGAACTCGAATCTTGACCCATGTATGAAGTAGGCGATGGAGGCTCAGTCGGGTGTGTTATCTCCTAAAGTTACACTGCTAAGTTTTCAAATTTTAGGTGATAGGAATGAGTCAAAACAATTTGTTCCTAAATTTTTTAGAGTACATTTGCTGGCCTACTTCTGAAATGTAGAATTGAAAAAAATCATTCCTTCAGGTCTTAGTTTTCAAATTTTGAAATCTCAGTTTTCGGTGGTTAAGCGGGTTTTTTAAAATGACTAGTTAACCACCGAGAGCCGACCGTTTCAGTGGATAAGAGGTGCATGGCAGAAGGCCTTTAACCACCGAAAGCTTTCTCATGTTTAAATTTGAAATCATCGTGCTCTCGCTCACACCAAATGTTCATGTTTAATCAAAAGGGCTGAGTTATGATTTTATTAAAATAGCTATTTGCTTGATTTTTCATGGAAGGGATGGGTGAAGGATTTGGTTAATCCATCGCAGCATCACAATGATGTCTCTCACTCAACTGATACACAGGCTGGCAGTTTAATTGGAAGGCAGAGAGCAACGTTAAAAAGCACTTCAGGATGGTTCAGGTGCCATTGTTCGTGTTCTAGCTTCAGAAGATCTGCCATACTGTGCCTTAGTAGATGACATACTAGTTGAAATACAAGAGGAAGATGGAAGTGTCCCTAAAGCAGTGGAGCTGATTATATCTCATCTATTGAAGAAAACCTACCACATCAATCATGGAGACACAATCAAAATGGCTATGTACTCAGTAGTGGTGGCGTGGGACTTGGAAATACTCAATATATGGCTTCTTCTTTTTAACACGACAATTATTATCCACCATTTGACCTTCCTCTTCTTCAGTCTCAGAGACATCATGGATTGACTGTGTATGGCAGAGACCCATCCCTTGTAGGGTATTCGGTGGCAAACCCACAACCAACACCTGTTATTACACAGGTAACTCAAAACATGCATATGAGGTTTTTTAAGCCAAGCTAAGCCTTTCGAGCGTTATAGATTTGACAAAATTTGGGAAAGCCCATAGGCCCAAGCCACGAGTTAAAGCTACATGCCCAATTTTTATGCTAAGCTATGAATCAAACAACAGGTCGACACACAAGCCCAAATCACGAGTGAGGCCACGAGTCAAGCAACAGTCAAGTCACATGTCGACACATGTGGTCTCTTCCGTTGACACTTTATTCATTTGCCATTTTTCTTTGAAGATCTACGGCCTTATAGTTGTCCTGAAGATGCATGGAGTCTGCGTTTCTACAACAAATTGGTGAGAGTTTTAAGCCTAGGAAGGATTGACAAAGGGTTTCAGATGGTGGATCCGAAGGGAAATTCTTTCTTTTGCGTTTTAAATCGGTGCTCGGCCTTATTCTCAGAGGGCGGTGGTGATTGGATATATGCTAAGCTACCGTTGGATTCTTGTACCTGCCACCGTATGGTATCGATTTGTTGCTGGAATAAATGATCAGTTACGCACAGTCAGGAAAGGTCGCGCGGTATAAGGGTTGGCCTGGGCTGGTTTCAAGTCACATTGTATGAATATTATTAGCTTGGCCTTTTGATCAATGCACCAGATGAAAGATCTCGACCTGCATTCCTTCCTGATATATCAGACACAGTCACCATTGGTAAATTCAGGGAACACCGCTCGAAGACTAGCCACGATTCTATACAGTGGCAAGGAAATCAACAATATAAAGCTCGCAGCTTGTCATGGAGACAGAATGGTGTTTGCTATGTTCAATGTCCATGATTCTGTCCGATCCTTTGTTCAGTCCTCGATGGTTCAAGGACATATTTCAAAAAAGCATATATTGAACAGAACTGGAAAGACAAGTTTGAAGTCACAGGTGTTTTCAGATCTGCAGAGGGGAAATTATCAAGAAAGTTGACTACAATAGGAGATGATGTGAACCTATGAAGCATACGATTTTGAAGGCAAGTAAGAAAAGGAGGTTTTAAAATAATTATTGGTATCAGTTTTGTTAAAGATTGCCATCGTTCTCAAAGATTCAAGGCTTATACAAAGGTAAATTAGTTTAAAGTTATCATATTCGGTTGAAGATTAACTACAGATGTAAAAAACAAAGTCCAAGCTGCCTTGTCATCCATAGACTACTGCAGGTGTCGAGGATGTTGAAGACTATAGATCATTTACTCTATCAAAATAAGATCAGATCCAGATATCTTGTAAAGTTGTTGTATTAAGTTCTATTTTCAGTATATCAGATCCATGTTTATAGGATCTTGATCTGTATTGTAAAGGCTATAAAGCCTGTGATTTCTAAGGAAATTAGGGGGAAAAAAGACAGTCTGAGGACTATGGTTCAACTTCAGGGATTTTGTAGCCATTTTTGTACTCCAGCTTCTCGTATTCTTGTCAAATTAATACAAGCTCTTTTGCCATTACATGTTCAGATTTACATTTTCTTTCATGTTCCATACTGGTACTTGGATGTTTCATTCAAGTTTATTCTATTTTCCTAATATCAGAAAGATGTCATCCTATCTCTGTATTGATATTAGAATTGCCAGTTTATTCTCCTTGTTATGACTAGCCATTCATATATGAGTGTTTTATGTATGAATCTTCCAGCATAGTAAGAATTCTTCACCTTTTCACCTATATTGCAAACCCTCTGAACAGTGATAGTTATAAGCCTTGTTTATTTGGTTGAGTTTATGCATGTCTTGAGTAAACGTGGTCTTATTTAGTCATCTGACTTGATTCCATTTCCCATACATTATTAAACATTTAAGTTACCAAGCTCATTCCCATTACAGTCAGGGAAAGACTCCTGGAGTGATAACAGGGTGGTCTGCCCAAGTTATTTCTCTTGGACTATACAAGTAGCCCCCTCCAAGGCTGTCACTGTATCAATTGCAGGAAGAATGGTGATGGGTCAGTCATGGAGGTCTGAGACCATGTAGAGGAGTAAGTCTGGCGGAACCATAATTGGTTCCATCGAAACTTCCTCCTCCACATATGCCATTGGAGGCATCTTCACCTCCTTATTCCTTTGAATCAGAGATGTTGAGGAACCATGCACTAGTTCACAGAGGCGTCTCTACCTTGTTGTATAACAATACCAAGAGGGACCCCTCTTGGGTTTCCCTCGCTCACGAGGCATGGCAGAAAATGAAGTACAAACAAAACTAAAGAGAAGAGCGTGCAAAGCTGGACAACTGAGCAAATAAGAGAAAAGATGTGACAATGGAGTGGAATGAAACAATCCATAACCAACCTGGTAGAAGTGGAGGAGTTCCCGGAAAGCTGAAGTGACATCACAACCTCCTACCATACCTTTCGTCACCCCTATGCCATGGAACATTGAGAGCGCCATTAAGCCTGCACGAGGGAGATGTCCAACCTTCCCTAGAGCGCGTTTAAGACTGTACTCCATCCAAGAAATGAAGAGAAGGGTGGTGTTGGATTACTGAGAGGGGGGGTGAATAAGTAATAGAGAAAAGTAATCCTTTTTAACCACAAAATTCAAGTGTTATATCAATTTAGCATTATCATCCAATAGTTTCAGAGCAAATAAACAATGAACAAATGAACAATCATACACATACACAATACACCAATGTTTTTATGTGGAAACCAAAAGCGGGAGAAAACCACTGAATGATTTTTTGTATATGTCTTTAAGAATTACATTCATTGGAAGCATCAACTTCCTTTGTTTTCCAACTGCAGCTGGAAGGAGGCTCCAACCCCCTAGTTTCTCAGGCTACAACCTGAGGCAAGCTCCAACTCCCCAATTCTTTGGCTACAACCATAAGGAGGCTACAACCCCCTATGTTCTCCAGCTACACCTAGAAGGTGGCTACAACAACCTGTCCTTGCGCAGTCCAGCCGCACTGAAATAGAAGTAGAATGATGGAACCACTGTCACACTATCACTGTGAGATATGCTGTTGTAAACCTGTACCAATCAACCTATACCATAAACAAGTACATCAACCATGCACCAACCTATACCTCAACCTGTAATCAACTTGTACCATAAACAAGTGCATCAACCATGCACCAGCCTGTACCTCAAATTTTACCATCAACGAGTGTATCAACCATGCACCAAATATGTACCAATCATGTATCAAATACACATAAAATATGACTCATCAAGATGTACCAACATCATCAACTATACACCTCATGTATGTGCCAACTCATCAACTACTTGTCTCAACCATGTACCCAACATGTACCTCAACCATATACCAAATACATATGCCAATATAACTATCAAAATTTCTCTATCAATACATCACACTATCCATAACCAAATACCATAAACCTTTACATCAAACCATGTGCCACAAGCTCACTGTTATACAACCTCTATCTATAACATACCTCAACCAAAATCCCTCATCAATTTCATCATCCAAATCTGATTTGTAACTCTGTAATAGACCTGGTGTATATGATCACATACCTGAAAACCTTTCTTAACTTTAACAACAAGAGACTAGCATTTTATCAAACTTTACTTTAGACTCACATGACTAATTTTGGATTATTCAACAACCCTAACTTGCAATAATCATAACTATGTACTTGTAATGAATAAAGATCTGAAAATGATATACAATGTTCTTTAGTTTCTTTTATGCAATTCCTCTAGATTTCACTACTTGGAACCTCTCAGAAAATGAGTTATAGCAAAAATGACATACCATGTTGAATTTTGACTTATTCTAGAGATATAACTTGTAGATAATGCCCTGTACTAAATATTTTTTATATAGATCTGAAAATGGTACAAAACTTACAAATTGTACTCTAACAAATACTTTTGGTCTTACTGAATTTGGATCTGTTATGATTAAGTTATGGCGGTTTTACTCGAAACACTTGTTTTAGACTAGTTTCAGGACTAGCCACAAACCCTATTTTCCACGGAGTGTAACTCCAAAAATACAACGACCAACATGTTGAAATATTTATCACAGTTACTTGGATATGTTTCCTCAATGGTCTCCCAATTTCACGATCTGAATAATTCTAGAAAAATATTTATTGCGAAAATGGTGAGATGACTTGTAAATAACATACCTTAGAAAACATCATTAAAATAATTTATCCTCCCTTGAATTTCAACCTTCTTTTCTTCACCTTCCCTCTGAAATTCGGCTTAGATATCCTTTGGTTACCTCAATCACTTGTAGATATTCAATATGCTCAAGTGTGATTAAAAATTAGAGACCCTTTCCTCTTATTTATACTTTCATGTAGCTTCCTCAAGGGGTTACCTTTTAACCATCTTAACCCACTTTCCTTATTTTAGGGTTAACCCACTTTTAACCACTTGTCCACTTAGTAATTTATCCATTAAATTTATTATTTATATAATTTATTTTGTATCCACTTTGACTTATAGTAGAATCATCACTTTACTTTACCTCAAGGGGTTACCTTTTAACCATCTTAAACCACTTTCCTTATTTTAGGGCTAACCCACTTCTAAACACTTGTCCACTTAGTAATTTCTCCATTAAATTTATTATTTAAATAATTTATTTTGTATTCACTTTGAATTATAGTACACTCATCACTTCACTTTATTATTTACTTTCTAAAAATATCTTAAACCACTTTGACTACTTTGACCTTTTGGGGCTTCTAGATGATTCATGAGGGTTCTCCAACTTCACATGGTCATAAATCTATAACCGTGAGGAGTTATGTGACGTTCCACATACCACCGAAAATGAAATGAAATGTACTATCCATATATAATATTCTTACCTGCAAATATATCAAAACTCATTCCATTATCCATCAAACAAACTTGGGTCCATTACCCAAACCTTTCTCCAACTTCACATGGCCATAACTCTCTAACCGTGAGTAGTTATGTGATGTTCCACATACCACCAGAAATGGAATGACATGTACTATCCATATGGAATAGTTTTACCTGAAAATATATCAAAACACATACCATTATCCATAAAAAAAACTTGGGTCCATTACCCAAACCATTGTGCTACCAGATTTCACTACCGAACGTTCTTCAAGGGTTGAAATCAATGACAACCAACCCAATTAATCAACAATATCCCCCTTTGGCATTGATGAAAACACTATGATGCAATACTGAATTCATGTCACTCATGCTCCCCCTGTGACCATCGCTCCCCTAGAACCATGCCTATGTGCTCTGCATCTGATAAATATTTCCCCATTTGTCATCAATGACAAAAGTATCTTTCCAGATGGGGTTGCTCCCCCTATCTGAACTATCCTTGGGGATACTCCCCTGACTGAACTCTTTCTGAAACTAATCCGACAACCCAAACTATCTTCTTTATGGTGCTTCCTTGTGTAAATATAAGAGATATAAGATAAGCATTCAAAATCATTCATTTTGTAGTAGAAATTACTCCGAGTCTATGGCGAAAGTACTCAAAGGCTTCCCTTGGAAGCGGTTTTGTAAAGATGTCTACAACTTGTTCTTTTGTGACCACATATTCAACTCTGATGTTATTCTCTGTAACTTGTTCCCGTAGAAAGTGATACTTTATTGGAATGTGCTTTGTCTTGGAGTGCATCACCGGGTTCTTTGAGATACTGATGGAGCTTGCATTATAACAATATATTGGAATGGGTGCATCATACTCAATTTGTATATCTGTCAAAGTTTGTTTCATCCATAGAACCCGAGTACAACATCTAGTTGCTGTAATATACTTTGGTTCAGTTGTAGATAAAGATACTGATGAGTTTTTCTTTCTTAGCCAATATACTAAACACTCACCCAAGTAGAACACTGCTCCACTGGTGCTTCGTCGATCATCAATGAAACTTACCCAATATGCATCTGGGTAGGAAATACGTGATAGATCCTTTCATTTTGGATACTATAATCCAAACTCTTATGTTCCTTTGAGATATATGAAAATCCTCTTCACTACTAATACATGTGATTCCTTTGGTGTTGCTTGAAATCATGCCACCTGTCCAACTGCCTGCATTACATCTAGTCTGGATGTTGTCACATATAGTAAGCTACCAATCATTGAACTGTATTTCCTCTGGTCTGTAGACTTTGAATCATCATCTTTTCTCAACTTGCAACTATTTTTCATAGGAGTGGCAACTAGTTTGCAATTTTCCATTCCAAACCTCTTTAGAATTTCTCTGATATACTTAGTTTGAGAAATAAAAATTCATTGGTTGCTTTGACATATTTGAAGACCTAGAAAAAATGATAGATCTCCAAGTAATGACATTTCAAATTCATTTTGTATATCCTTTGCAAATTTTTGTCTTAACCTGTCATTAGTAGTTCAAAAAACAATATCATCAACATAAATTTCAATTAATAAAATACTAACTTGAGTTACCTTGATGTAGAGGTTGATGTCTGCGCTTCCTTTCCATAGTTCGTAGGGAGTTTTGTCATTGTTGTTTCTGAGCATTACTCTGTTTTGAATGTGAACTGTGTTGAGGAAAAGATATGAAATGATATTACTCAAGCATTTTCAGACTTTGATTGGCTAGATCAAAGTAGACGGGAATATCACCCTATGTTTATAGCCTACAAAAATAACATCCTAACTCACAAGTATTAATTACAAGTGCTTAGGTTAGTCTTTTATCAACAAAATACTTACTAGAAATTTACTTTTTATGTAATTTTCTGAACATACCAGTTGCTGAAATGAATGTAAAGATAGAAGAAAAGTCACCAAGATAATAATCAAGACAGATGAGACATAAATAAATCCTTTATTCCATTCAAATTCACCAAAGAGTCATTTTATTTACAAAATCTCATGTAGAAATTTTGGACCAAAGTCAAACTTAGACATCTTCGATGGAACATACAATAAGACCCTTCGTATACTTTTGCTTCTATCTTCCTCTTGTTCCTCCCTTTCCTTTTGCTTCTAAACAAATAAAAAATGGTTGAAGTAGTTGAACCAATTCTTTAGTTAAGTTAATTAAAATACTCAACTAACTTTAGTTAAGGGAAGAGTAATAATTATAATAAGGGTTATAAATAATAACTAGTAGGTGGGACCCCTTGTGACTACCTTTAGTTTATAACAATCATAACATAACCATTAGTTAAGTAAACCACACCTCCTTGTGTCTCCCATAAACATATTCACTTTTGGAAAACTTAGCTCATGAAATTTGAAATTATTTTCAAAATATTATTCATATATCCAAAATAAAACATGTTGTCCAAAATTTCCTAAAGTCAACTGTCATCAACAATGGATAAAAATAAAACTCAAAAGCCATATTTCCCAGTCTGCGATGCAACCCTTCCTTGATCACTGTTGTCACCTTTTGATTTTCTTGAATTTTCCTTTGGCTGTGCAGAAGCCTTTAGGCCTAATCTCGCTGATCACGTGGGAACAATTGTCCCTCAAATGCATTCGGGAAGACATGGATTTGTCATATCCATTGGAGGGTGAAGAAGGGGCAACGATGGATTTTCCTTTATCAAGGGCATGGTGGGCCTCAGTTTTCAATCTCTTACTAGCATAG
Organism: Picea engelmannii; assembly: GCA_009831015.1. NCBI lineage: Eukaryota > Viridiplantae > Streptophyta > Pinopsida > Pinales > Pinaceae > Picea > Picea engelmannii. The sequence continues at coordinate 154,212 of ML785858.1, forward strand.
GAGGATTACATTAGCGAGTGGTGAGGGGCAGCTTGGATAATGGGGTTAATAGGTGGAGGAGCAGACAAGGACAAGTTGGGCCAGCCACGATGTTGGGAGACTGCTGGGTGGACAATCTCCTTCCATCCATCATTTTCAGGGATCTCAGGTTGTAATGAGAAATGAGGAGGTACGAAGATATCGGGGGCTTGCGGGGCTTGGAAAGGAGGCCGTTCAGGCTGAGGTTGGACTATTCCCTGCTCAATCCAATTGAAAAATACGGCATGAAACAATAGGCCAAGCTCTTGTGAATCAACATCAAAATGTATGGAGAACCTGGGCCTTCTTGGGCCTCGATTCCAGTTACCTCTACCTCTGTTTCCTTGGCCATGGCTACCTCGACTAAAAAAACTCATCCTGCATGCGTGATTGATTAGCATATAGTCTTTTAAATAACCATACATGACAAATCTTAAAAATATGAAATAAATTTGGATCAATAATGTATCAGACTCATGCAATCCAATCCATACAAATTGTTTTACTGTTAATCAATGAGCAGGGGGCGAAAATGGTTCTGGGATATGTGAGGGGTTTGTATTGAGATAAACATGATGCAATGAGGGGGACAAGAACATGGTTATTTCTCAATGACAACAACAATCGACGGAAAATAAAACCAATAAAACATCACTATTATCCACACAAGACACTACCACTTTCAACTGTTTTCACACCAAAATTCTCTTGACTGCAATCAATCTCAGAACAAGGAGTGAGAAAATGAATATGGGAAATTGATGGGATTTGTAATTAGGGGAAAATGAAATAATGGAAGGGAATAAGAACGATTACTGTTCATGAAATTAATTAAGTGATCCATAAAACATTCTGCGAAAAGAGATGCACCAACCGACAATCATTGCGACCAAATAACAATTCTTGTGTATTTAACTAGTTCACTTTTCATAATTGAATATCCAATATAGTGTCATCACAAGACAATATGCATTTCACACAATCTGTAAAGGGGATTTTGTTCCTTTCTTTGCATCTTATAAAAATTTTCAAATAGTAAACATTCCACTCCGTTAACCATCGAAATCAACCATTTCCCATAAATTACTTCAATCAACAAATATACTCAAAGTCATGTTTCCAAAATTGACAATGAAGTCACACTATCACTGCAATCGGGCTTGTCATTTTAAATGCAATGATATTCGTTAAACATATATAGGTAGTAACCAAATAATCAAGATCAAATTGCCAAAAATGAATTGACACTTAAATTGACAACAACCACCATTTCAACACAATTTATGCGTTGAATAATTCAATCATGCAAGTGTAACCCCATCCTGTGCAAGCCCAATTTTATGTAACTCTAAAAAGATGGGACATCCATCCAACACGACGAGGTATAAAAAATAAGCCTATCTCAACAAATGATCAGGATGCAACAACAAACATGCTTAAAACCCTGTGGGTATCCCTGAGTGTGAAACCCAATCCATCCATATTATACATTGCGTAGCCAAAAAAACACCACGTTGCAACATTTCCACTTTACAAAACCAAACACACAGTGACGACAATAACTCAACCCATCGTCCTGAGCCATCAACCTAATACAATATTGCTTCGAAAACTATAATTGACTATGCTGTTTACACTTGGCTTATACAATCATACGATCATAAGTATGCAATGAATGTCGTTCATACAGTCTTCCTGGTTGCCATAACCATTCGGCCCCAAAACAACTAATAGTTATCATGACAGAAACACCACACACATAATGCGGTATGCATGAGAAACATCAAGCATCTGTAACCAATGCTAGCTAATCATCCAAACAATCCTTAGCACACAAATACCAATGACTGTGTAATAACCGACCAATTCACCACTATCGTGAAAACCAATCGACCTTAACAAGCCGTGGTAACCACGCATACCCACACATCAATTTGAATCGGGGCAACGACTCTCTCAATTAACAATATTGAGTTTTTAAGCACAAGGAAAGAGACTGTGTGTTTGAGTTGTGCAAATACAATGCAGGGTTTATCCTTTTTATAACACAGGAAACAACTAGATTCCAAATCATCACAACTGTCACATGACTAACTGGGGGAGTTTGTACTCAAATTAATCGATGATACATTCAGTCTACCATCACCCACAGTAAACTTGACAGGCCCGACAGTCTTCCCTCCATAACTTCAGACTGGAGGCTAAGGGTTTGTCCTATAGCCAACACAAGGATAACAAAGCCAACTCCTTGTAGTGGTGAAAACTCTGAGGCCAATGGTGTACACAGAGAGAGAGCCATGATTCATTCGTGGACAGGTAACAAATCCATGACAGGGGGCATAACAGAGGGTGAGGCTCTAATTTGGCCTGGCAATGTTATTTAACGCATGCATGGCATAACCCTCATGCCATTTGATCAAATAACCATAGAACAGAGGTAAAGACAGGGCTGAGTAAGAATAGGAAAACCCATTTCGTGACCCTTAGTGGTGAAATCAACCAATACCCAAGTGAAAAAAACACAGTGGCACCGAATGCCTTCAACCGTTAAAACCATAAAAGCAAAAGACTGGATTTAGTGACTAGTGCGTGAAGATAGCTATCCACTCAAGACCAAACAAAAACCCTCCAACTAAAACAACAAGGATAACAGAGAGATACCACCCAAGATGTCCAATAACTTCTACGAATTCAAAATTATTGCAGGGAGGACCATCCATGCTTCATTCCAAGAACACATTTTTGCACAGTTGCAATACTTAGGAAAACACAAACCAATACACCTGAGCCAGTAATTATTTCATAACTAGAGAAGAGTCATGAATGGACAAAAAAACACATACCTGTAATCAAATTCCTTAAAACGTGAGTTGGCCGAGCGGTTCCTCTCTACTAAGAAATCAGAGCATAACCACAACAACAAGATCAAGCAACAACTCGACTAGGGTGGTGACTAACGGGAGGAGTAAAGGTGACGTGCAGTAAATGCACATCGCCTCCACCCACATTTCATTAATCCAACGGTACATGCCAACAAATTCTTCATTAACACCATTAATCAAACCATGTATCGGAACCATCACCACATTAAAATCCAATAGCGCGACCACCGTATTCCATTTCACATCATATATCTCAAAAAAAATTGCATAACCATTAACGTCTTTCATGAATATAGTAGTATATAGGATAGTTTAAATCCTTCCCCTATGCAACTGTTGCATTGTTCTTATTTCTATCCAATTGTTTGCATGCGGTATAGTAAAATTGCAAACTTAGATCCCTTTCTCTTTTTCATTTGTTATAGTAATTTTGCCTTTATTCAAACTTCCTTTTATGTAGTTTAACTAACATGTTTGTTGTGCAGGTGTAGTAAGAACAAATAGCAATGATATCGATGAATAACATAGGTTGTAGTAACATGAGGAACCAATAAACTCAAATCATAGCCAATAAATACAAGATCTCATCAACCATGTAAGTTGTGTCGTACATCATCACAATATAAAAAATGAACAGATCTTATATTCAATATGTTGGCTGCAGAAGTCACTCCTGGATTGCAACAGGAGTAAGCCTGAGACCCATCAGTTTATGTCACGAATTGTTTATAAAGGGGGTGATCGAATGGAAGTAAATTCAGAACAATATCGCTCACTCAAAAAATTGGGTTGGAACAACAAGGACATGTGAGGTCTTGATTTAACTTAAGCCAGTAAATTTTGCATAGTGGTGAGTAAGTGGAGGGAAAGAAAGGGGAAAAGTCTCAGATATGATATCCTCTCAGACCAGAGAAACTTCAAAGTAAACCTCAAATGTTGCAGAACTAATACAATCAAACATGCATCATATAGTTACAACAACACCTGACTGGATCATCCATACCTGGGATTTCAGATTCAAAGGAACAAGGAAAGGAGGGGGTTGGTCGCCATTAAACAAGAAATCTCAAAATATCATTGTATAACCAGAGAACTAGAGGCTTTGTTAAGGCTTTACAGTCGGGAGCTTAGCTCCACCATCGATGCTTACAAAAATAAAAAAACTGAGTATATATACTCAGGGAAATTTGCCACCTTCGCAACAGGAAGGTAGCTGAGACATTAAAGTCCAAATTAGCATGTGCAGGCTCCTCAGTCAAACCCGGGTGGAACTCCTTCGTCAGACGCCATCTTAACTCAGCATGGATCTTTTAGGAAAACCTGCACACAGGATGATCTTGGGTAGACTGCCTGCCAGAACCTCCATGCCCTTCATTCATGGCTTCCGCTGAGGTCTCAACCACCTACTCAATATTCATTAACTGCTTTTTCCATGGAGGGTAGATGAGACTGAAAACAGAAAGAGAGATACCCCTTTTCCTTTGAAGTCCCAGCAGCTGAAATGACTCCCAAGCGCTTTTACATCTTGCATTTCGGGTTTCGGGGATTCCCAATACAGTGGAGGAATGACCCGTTGGTCTCTCGACATCCTGGTAGTCGAAATAATGAAAGGATCCTGGGCGGCTTTTACATTTCATGTTTCGGGTTTCGGGGATTCCCGATGCAGTGGAAGAGTGACTCCTTGGTCTCTCGACATCTCGGTAGACGAAATACCGAAAGGCTCATGGGCGACGTTTACATTTCGTGTTTTAGGTTTCGGGAATTCTCGATGCAGTGGAGGAGTGACCCCTTGGTCTCTCGACATCTCGGTAGCCAAAATACTGAAAGGCTCTTGGGCAACTTTTAAATTTCATGTTTTGGGTTTCGAGGATTCCTGACGTAGTGGAGGAGTGACCCCTTTGTCCTTTGAAGCCCCGGTAGCTGAAACACCGAAATGGCTCCTCGGTGCTTTTCACATTTCACGCTTCGGGTTTTGGGGATTCCCGATGCAGTGGAGGAGCTACTCCTTTGTTATTTGATGTCCCAGTAGCTGAAATGCCGAAATGGCTTCCGGGAAGCTTTTACATTTCGTGTTTCGGGTTTTGGTGATTCTTGATGCAGTGGAGGAACGACCCTTTGTCTCTTGACATCCCGGTAGCCGAAATATCGAAAGGCTCCTGGGTGGATTTTACAGTTTGTGCTTCAGGTTTCATGGATTCCCGATGTAGTGGAGGAGCTACTCCTTTGTTCTTTGATGTCCTAGTAGCCGAAATGCTGAAATGTCTCCCGGGCAGATTTTACATTTCGTGTTTCGAGTTTTGGCGATTCCCAATGCAGTGGAGGAATGACCCCTTCGTCTCTTGACATCCTGGTAGACGAAATACCAAAAGGCTCCTGGGTGGATTTTACATTTCATGTTTCGGCGATTCCCGATGCAGTGGAGGAATGACCCCTTTGTCTCTTGACATCCCGATAGCCAAAATACCGAAAGGATCTTGGGTGGATTTTAAATTTCGCGTTTCGTGGTTTCAAAATGTAGTGGAAGAGAGCAACCCTTTGTACTTTGAAGTACCGATAGCCGAAATTGTGAAATGGATAATCATTTCGTGACCTTGGTGATAAGAAATGAGCCCATGCACTATACCTCGTGCAATTCCACGACTCAAGCCTACCCGATGACCATCGATTTGCCCCATCCGTGGATTCTCGCCATTGACAACAAAATGCCCACTCGCTTGATTTTAGACATGAAATGGACCTTTTCTGTGTGCTGCGCTCGACACTCATGACTTGCGAGAATTTGCGCTAACATTAGGCTCCATGGGGGATAGAGTCGTCTCTGCGATGCTCTAATAACTCCTTCTGCAGTTCCAGTTGCCTTCTGTTGGGTTATGGAGTCATTTATTAAGCCGAAAATAAACAGAAAAACAATAAAGACAATATTTACAAAACAAAGGAGCCGTCTAAGGCTCAAACAAAAGATTTCTTCAGGAAATGACCATTTACTGGGCCGCTAAAGACTTCTTCACCCTCCAAATCCTGCAACCTGTACGTGTTATTTAAGAATACCTCAGAGATTTTGAAGGGCCCGATCTAGAGGGCATCAAACTTGCTGTGTTTGCCCCTATCCTGCCTAGGTGCATCCCACTTAAGCACCAAATCTCCCAGCTCGAATTCCTCCTTCCTGACCTTCTTGTCAAAAGCCTGCTTGATCTTCTGTCGATGACTGTGAGCTAAGTCCCTTACGTACTCCCTGATCTGTCGTAGTTACACCACTTGATGAATTCTTCTGATCATATGGTCTGGCTCTCTTTCATGATCTTGAAATAATTTCACTATAGGTAAAGCGAGTTGAATGGGAAAAACAACCTCTGTCTCATAAACAAGTTGAAAAGGTGAGGTGCCCAGGGACTTCTTTGTTGTCACTCGATCATCCCATAGAGCGAATTTGAGCTTTGAATCCTAGGCCCTCTTATTGTCTTCCAATAACATTTTAATGAGTTTGATTAGACTTTTATTGGAAGATTTTTCCAGTCCATTTCCTTGAGGATAATAGGGAGTGGAGTGAATTATTGAAATCTCGAACTGCTCATAGAACTTAACCAAAGGCTCAGACTTGAAAGAAGTGGCATTATCAGTGACAATTCTACTGTGACAACCAAATCTAGCTATGATATCCTCCAGGAAGTTGATAATCACCTTGTGCGAAGCACTCCTGGTGGGGGAAACTTCTATCCACTTGGTTAAATAGTCTGTTGCAGTCAAGATCCATCTATGCTGGCCACTTGAAGGAGGATGAATTTCCCCAATGAAGTCCAACCCCCACTGTTGAAAGGGTGTTGAAGCTACTTCATGCTTTAGTGGTAGAGATTTGAGATGCTGCTTTCTTGAGAACCTTTGGCATTTGATGCAAGCTTTGAATTCTCTGTAAACATCAGTGAATAAGGTGGGCCAGTAGCACCCAACCCTGAGAATTTTGTGGGTTATAGTCTTCCAGAAATGATGCCCTCCACAAAGGCTGCTGTGGAAATCAAACATAACTTTCTGGGCTTCTTGTGGATTTAGACACCTCAGAAACACCCCATCTCTCCAGTGCAAGACTTAGTCAATAAGGCAATATATGACCACCTTGAGCTTTAAATCCCTTGCCTTTATTTTTCCCATTCCATCAGGAGGCTTCAACTCTTGCAGAAAGTACAAAATGTCTCTGTACTAGTTGCATTCTGCTAGTGATAAGCCACCTCGAGAAATTTTGCTGGGTGACTCAGCTTGCTGATTTTCTGAGCAAGTGTTGATGAAGCTAACCCCCAAGGCCTTGCAATTGGATTCAGCCAACAACTTGGCTAAACCCTGCCCTTTTACAAAATTGGTGGGCTTTATCTCCAGGTCAAACTCCAGGATCTTGGCAATCCATTTACCTCTTCTCCCATCTATGTCAGGATGTATAAGGATGTCCTTCACAGAGGCTGAAGGAACGTATGCAGCCACTCTTGAGTGCAAGACATAGAATCTGAAAGATTTGAGAGCTTTCACCAAGGCATAGGCCTGCTTCTCCATGATCTCGTACCTGATTTCTGGATCTCTTAATGCCTTACTGAAGAAGGAAATGCGTTGCTCTCACCCTTCCCCATTTTTTCTGCAATAAGATCGTTGCTACTATATCAAAAGAAGCAAAAGAAAAAATTAGGAAATCCTTGGAATAATTAGGATTGATCAACACATGTGCCTCAGTCAATGCCTTCTTTATTTGGACAAAAGATTCCTTGGGTTCAACAATCCATTTTACTTCATTTCCCTTTCTGAGCATGGATGTGATGTGTTTCACCACCTCAGCAAAATTTGAGACGAACCTCCTCAAAAAGTTAATCTTCCCTAAAAAATCCTGAACTTCCTTTCTAGACCTGGGAAGTGACAGAGTCTGAATTGCCTCACCCTACTGGGATCAATTCTCACTCCCTCTATTGATACTATATGGCCTAACAACTTCCCCTCCTTCATAGAAAATAAAGTTTTCTTGGGATTCAAGGATAGGCCAAACCTCCGACACTTAAAGAAAACTTTCCTCAAGTGACAACGGTGCTCTTTATCAGACTTGGAGAAGACTGTGATGTCATCCAGATATATCACCACAAACTGATATTTCTCCCCGATGAAGGCTATGTCCATGGCTCGCTGAAATTTTGCTCCTGCATTCATTAATCCAAAAGGCATTTTGGCATACATGGATGTGCTCCAAGGAGTAGTGAAGGTTGTTTTTTCTCTGTCCTCAGGCATGACTGATATCTAATTATAGCCAGAAAAACCATCGATCATGGATATCCTAGATGCACCAGTTACCCTTTGCAATATGTGTTCCATGTTGGGCAAGGGATAGTTTTCTTTCTTTGAGCTCTTGTTCAGGTTCCTAAAATCAACACAGATCTTGATTTATCCACTTTTCTTCCTCACCGGGACTAAATTGGCTACCCACTCAGAATATCTCAAGGGGACAATGATTTGGGCATATAACAACTTCTTCACTTCTCTCTCCATGACATGCAACAACATGGGATTTATCTGTCTTAGCTTCTGCCTAAATGGCTTAGCCTCTCCCTTCAGTGGGATCTTGTGTTCAATGACATATGTGTCATATGTCTTGAGGTCTTACACATCAACAAATTCCTTTAACAACTTGGGATATTCGGCCCTCTTCTCTTTGGTCAAACTGCTTGACAAATTGAAAAACTTAGGCTCCTTCTGTGTGCCGATATTGCACTCCGTTGTATCATCATCTCCATTTGAAACCACACCCTTTACTACCACATCATTCCCATCAAACACTCTTTCTAAAGGGACTAGTCCCTTCGGAATGTGATTGCTATTTAGATGAATAATATGGTGATTAGCGATTTTATTTAAAAATACCTTAGGGTGAGGGTGACCTTTGAGATCAGGATCCTGATCAATGTGCAATGCAAAAAATTCGTCGACGGACTGAAGAAATTTTTCGATTTCAAGATCATCTTAGAATACCTTCCAATGCTTGATATTGTTTGGGATGGATGGCCTATATCTTATCTCAACCTCATATTTGGTCTTAGGCGACAGAGGGATCTTGAACAGACTAGCTGAGACAACTAAGGAATCGACCAAAGTATTTTCCTCTCTAGGAATAAAATAAATGTTGAAAGCCGATAAGAAATTATCAATCAGGTCCCACACCTCATTTCTGTAACCCCTGAGCCGAGGATGCTTAACCTGATAAGAATTTTTGACTTGTTGGATTATCAACTCAACATCTCTGAACACTACTACCTCCTTAGTTCCCATTTCTTTTGCAGCCCTCATACCCAGAACAAGAGCTTCATATTCTGCGACATTATTGGTAGCTTCAAATTCCAACTTGTATGACAGGGATATGGTTTCCTGCCAAGGGGACACAAGAACCACTCCAGCGCCAACACCTTCTCTAGAAGAAGCTCCGTCGAAGAACATTTTCCAAACAGAAGTGGTTGGAGAAGGTATCTCGTGATTAGATATGAGTTTCTTTCTGATTTGAAAAGGGGTTTCAGGAGTCTCAGTGATTTGCAATAAACTAGACCCCAAATCAGTGTCAAGTGCAAAGATGGGGTGATTAGTGGGGTCTGCTTCATCACTGACAATGTAGGCCAATTGAGTTTCTCTATAAAACCTCCTGTGTTCCACTCCAAAGACTAGAATGGTGGAATATGTGAGATCCATTTGTAATGTTCCTCCAAGTTTTTTAATCCAAGATCTTGACAACAACATGCCGAACTTGGGGGGAACATCAGCTACTACAATGTCAATGACCACACTCTTCATTGATAGCTGAAATAAAGAAACCACCAAATCTTTGATGACTCCAAGGCATTTCACCCTCCTTAAATCAAAAGAGTATAAATCGTGATAAGCCTTTGTCACTTCCAGTCCCAATTCTTCCATGACTATTTTGGGCATAAGGTTGTGGGAAGCTCCTGAATCCATGAGGCAATTATGCAGGACTTTATCATGTATGTTCAGGGATGTGTAGAAGGGAGGGGATGAATCATCTCTATATTCTACCATGGGACCTAGGACGACTGCTGGCTTTTCATCTTGAAGATTTACTAAGTCTGTAGAAGGCTGGGGGGACTCAAATTGTAGCAGCTTGGAGAGGGAATTTTTGAAATCTTCATTTTTAACTAGCTCTGAAAGGGGTATGGGAATTCTAATCTTTTGAATTTCATGCTCAAAACTAAAGGATGGAAAAGGTTTAGGAGCTTCCCTTACCTCAGAGACAGGTTCTTTGGCTGTTGGTGAAGTATTCTGAGTTTTCTTCTCTTTAGTAGTGATTGTTATAGGCTTAGTAGGTTTTTCCGTTATGAGAGGTTGATCATGGCTATCAAAATTTCCTTCTTTCTTCTTTGACCTGAGATGATATCTGTTAGGAGTGTTGTTGGCCTTTTCCCCTTTACCCAACTCATTGACTTGAATTTTCATAAGGGATTCTTCATATATAGATTGAGTCAAATGGGGAAAAGGGAAGGTGTCTTCAATACAGTGAATTTCAGGGTTGAGCTCATCTATCTCCTCTCCTTCCTCATGAGCAACTAGGTTATTTTGGAGAGGGGTTTGAATCCTCTGCTCATCTATGTCTTTTCTCCTTTGTTCCCTTGGAAAATCCTGTGGCACATTGTTGCTAGGCCTCCTAAACCCTCTGTTATCAGTATTTTGGGGATCTCTGTACATGGGCTTCCCTTCTAACTCCCACCTTTCCATTCTAGCCGAAAGCGATTTTAGCACTTTAGTTACCTCATCCGTATGAAGGGGAAGGGGAGAGGAATTGGATGGGGAGGCTTCAGGTCTCTTCCTGGGTTTGTCTCTATAAGCCTTATTCCTGAGTCGGTCAACAACCAGTATGTTAGATTCTACTTCCACGGCTGCATCCTACATGTGAGCCAGAGTAGTTGCTCTCCTTTCCCTCAACAAAAGGCAGAAATCAGGATCAAAAGTGCTAGCATAAGTGATTTTAGCAGAGGCTTCTAAGGGCTTTATTTCAGTGGGGATCTTATTGTACATTTTATTGAATCTCTTGGAGAAGTCAGAGACAGACGCTCCTTCCTTTCTCTTCAAAGACCCAAACTCTGTCATGTAATACATGAAGTCTTTTTTGTCTCCCCACTGTCTCAAAAAGGCATTAGCCAAAGCCTCAATCCCATCAATAGATCCAGGAGGCAGGGCCCTAAACCATTTTCTAGCCTCGCCTTCAAGGCTATGGATGAAAATTCTCATCCATATGTTTGAATGCATGATAACATGATTATCTGTAAAAATATAAAAGGCTTCAAGGTGTTCTTCTACAACTATGTCCCCTTCGCCTGTAAACTTGGGCAGCTGCTTAAGGTAGCCATCTGCTGGAAGGGCATTGAGAGGGTGAGGTAACATAAGGGGAGCATACCTAGCAACTATTATAGCCTCCATTCTGGTCATGGGGGGATTTTATCCTGCCATAGGAATATTAGGTGGATGAGAACTCAGAGGAGAAGGAGCTCGAATAGGGGATACTGGAAATGAGCTTCCAGGTAGAAGGGGAAACAATGGGGGATTCAGAGAGAAGGCTAAAGGGCTTGAGTCAACAAATTCTTCTCTCTATGTAGTAGCAACAATAGTAACAAGAGGAGGAGTGGTAAATCTAGGAGTGGGGAAATATTCTATGGTCCTGCTTCTACACCAAGGTACAACTTCAGGGGAGAGGGGAGTGACAAGGATTTCTCCCTCCAATCCCAGACCTGGAGGGGAAAACTCAGCAGAAACACTCCCAAAATTCAGGAAACGAGAAACTTCAGAAAAAGGTCTGCTATGAAGCTGAGAAGAAGAAAATGGAGTTCCTACAGAAGGATATGACAGATTAGCTGGTTCGGCGGTGGAATTTTCTCCTTAAGAGGCCTTTCCTTTTCTGAAAATCACCTCCGGATCAGCTTCAGGTGTAGCTAGAGGCAATTATGGATGGGACCGCGTGTGTCTACCTATGGAAGCCACAACTAAAACAGTAGTTTTTCCATAGTAGAGTCGTCACAATGGAGTCACCAGGTGCATAGTAGCAATCTCGTAAGGCTATGATGCCTGATGCACCTTCAGAATTAGAGGCTCAATGTCGTTCAATCCCAGGGAAAATTTTCAACTTTGTCCCCAACAACGGCACCATAAATGTTGGCTGCAGAAGTCACTCCTGGATTGCAACAGGAGTAAGATTGAGGCCCATCAGTTTATGTCACGATTTGTTTATAAAGGGGGTGATCGAATGGAAGTAAACTCATAACAATATCGCTCACTCAGAAAACTGGGTTGGAACAACAAGGACATGTGAGGTCTTGATTTAACTTAAGCCAGTAAATTTTGCATAGTGGTGAGTAAGTGGAGGGAAAGAAAGGGGAAAAGTCTCAGATATGAGATCCTCTCAGACTGAAGAAACTTCAAAGTAAACCTCAAACGTTGCAGAACTAATACAATCAAACATGCATCATATAGTTACATCAACACCCCACTGGATCATCCATACCCGGGCTTTCAGATTCAGAGGAACAAGGAAAGAAGGAGGCTGGTTTCCATTAAACAAAAAATCTCAAAAGATCATTGTATAACCAGAGAACCAGAGGCTTTGTTAAAGATTTACAGTTGGGAACTTAGCTCTACCATCGATGCTTACACAAATACAAAAACTGAGTATATATACTCAGGGCAATTTGCCACCTTCGCAGCAGGAAGGTAGCTGAGACATTAAAGTCTAAATTAACGTGTGTAGGCTCCTTAGTCAAACCTGGATGGAACTCCTTTGTCAGACGCCATCTTAACTTAGCATGGCTCTTTTAGGAAAACCTACACACAGGACGATCTTGGGCAGACTGCCTGCCAGAACCTCCATCCCTTGCATTCATGGCTTGAGATGAGGTCTCAACCACTTGCTCAATATTCATTAACTATTTTTTCCATGGAGGGTAGCTGAGACTGAAAACATAAAGAGAGAGACCCCATGTCCTTTGAAATCCCGATAGCCGAAATGCCAAAATGGCTCCTGGGTGATTTTATATCTCGCGTTTCGGGTTTCGGGGATTCCCGATACAATGGAGGAATGACCCCTTGGTATCTCGACATACCAGTAGCCAAAATAATGAAAGGCTCCTGGGCAGATTTTACATTTCGTGTTTCGGGTTTCGGGGATTCTTGATGCAGTGGAAGAGTGACCCCTTGGTCTCTTGACATCTCGGTAGCCGAAATACCGAAAGGCTCCTGAGTGACGTTTACATTTCGTGTTTCGGGTTTTGGGGATTCCCGATGCAGTGGAGGAGTGACCCCTTGGTCTCTCGACATCCCGGTAGCCAAAATACCGAAAGGCTCCTGGGCGGATTTTACATTTCGTGTTTCGGGTTTCAGGGATTCCCAATGCAGTGGAGGAGTGACCCCTTTGTCCTTTGAAGCCCCAGTAGCTGAAATGTCGAAATGGCTCCTGGGCACTTTTCAAATTTCGTGCTTCGGGTTTCAGGGATTCTCGATGCAATGGAGGAGCTACTCCTTTGTTCTTTAATGTCTCGGTAGCCGAAATGGCTCTCGGGCAGCTTTTACATTTCGCGTTTCGACGATTCTTTATGTAGTGGAGGAACGACCTTTTGTCTCTTGACATCCTGGTAGCCGAAATACCGAAAGGCTCCTGGGTGGATTTTACATTTCGCACTTCGGGTTTCGGGGATTCAAGATGCAGTGGAGGAGCTACTCCTTTGTTATTTGATGTCCCGGTAGCCGAAATGCCGAAATGGCTCTTGGGAAACTTTTACATTTCGTGTTTCGGGTTTCGTCGATTCCTGATGCAGTGGAGGAATGACCCCTTCGTCTCTTGACATCTCGGTAGCCAAAATACCGAAAGGCTCCTGGGTGGCTTTTACATTTCACGTTTCGGCGTTTCTTGATGCAGTGTAGGAATGACCCCTTCGTCTCTTGATATCCCAGTAGCCGAAATACCGAAAGGCTCCTGGGTGGATTTTACATTTTGTGTTTCGGGGTTTCAAAATGCAGTGGAAGAGAGCAACCCTTTGTCCTTTGAAGTCCCGGTAGCTGAAATCACGAAAGGGATAATCATTTCACGACCTTGGTGATAAGAAATGAGCCCATGCACTATACCTCGTGCAATTCCATGACTCAAGCCTACCCGATGACTGTCGATCTGCCACATCTGTAAATTCTTGCCATTAACAAAAAAATGCCCGCTCGCTTGATTTTAGACCCGAAATGGACCTTTTCTGTGTGCTGTGCTTGGCGCTCATGACTTGTGAGAATTGGTGCTAACACAATAGTTCAAGGGGGTCCCACCTACTAGCATTATTTATTTTTTATAATAGTAGGCTTTAGAAACACTTTGCGGGCAACTTCGTTGACATTTTTAATCGTCAACAAACTGTTGTATGCACTGCACGTGTTCAAAAAATATTTGTCAATTTGGAATCCATTAGCATATTTCGAGCCATTTCTTGTGTAATTATCATCCATTATGATAATGTTTCTTTGTCTCTGAACTACTCTCTGAAACAATATATGAATCCACGCTTTCGTCCACTGTCATATATCTGTCCAAACCTACTAAGTGTTCTTATGAATCCATCTTTGTCCATACTGTCCAAGTCTCTACTTGCGCAACTGTCCATAATGTTGACCCATTTATCACTATACTATCATGAAGTCTTGATTAATCTATCAAATTGTACTTCTTCTAACTGACTGCTCTGGATCTGTCTTCTCAAACTCTCCAAGCTGCTCGAAGGATGGTTCTTTGGTTTTTCACAACTATTGAATAGACTCCCCCTATCTAATATTCACATTACCTGGGAGTCTCTAAGTCGGATGAATCAGAACAATTCCTACTCTGATGTGTATTAATCATCCTCTTCATTGGTAGATTCGTCATCTCTCTAAGCTCTAACTTATTGTTGGCCCTTGACCAAGTTTTGGGAGATACTTGGTCATGATTGACCATTTTTGGGACTTCGACAGCCTGTCGAAGATGGAGCGCCAGACGAAGTGGAGATTGCAGAATCTCGACCCACTTTTGGGCCCCTTTTGGATTTTGTAATGGGAAAGGGATGTCAGCCCGTGGGTTTACCCATGCTTAGGCCCACTTTTGTAATGTATAAATAGATACCTAGGCATCTATCGGAAGAGGATATAAATTTATGTGATGTAAGCTAAGTGCTAATAGATTTTGTAAGTGCTCTGTGCATGACTGTAAGAGGCTTGCAGAGCTAAGTGCAAGTTATTGTAAGGAGTTGTGGAAGGCTTTGTGCTGTAACGCAAGGAAGAAGGATCTAGCGAGCTGCGCAAATATTCTGTCCTATGTGAAGAAGGTTTTTGGTGGCTCTGTGCTGTAACCGATTGAAGACACTAATAAAGAAGAAGAGTTGGTGGACATAGCCCCAAGGTTGGGGTGAACCACGTAAATCTGTGTGTTATGCTTTGTGCTTCGACTTGATGTGTTTATCCCTTTTTTTGCTAAGTGTTTTGATATATTTAGATAGATATACTTATTCTTTGTGCTTCTTATAAGTGTGTGAATGTTATATTTGACATGAATGAGGATGCTTAGTGTTGATCTTCCAGATCTAATCCATTTTACTGTTGCTAAGTGTTGAACTACCTTAGATCTAAGTGAATGCTGTGATGCTCTGTGCTATCTGCGAAGTATAATAAGGGTTGAATATTGACAAATGAACGATTCTAAGTGCTCTGTGAGCGATATAATCATAGATCTATGTCTCAGCTAAGGTTGCAGACACTTGAGTCTTGCAACCACCCCTGCCTCTACCTTGGGTGAGACTTCATTTGCTTCACAGGTGTTGCTGAAAGGGTCGGTAGTTAGGGTTTTGTTGGTGTGCTGTTGTAGCATTGAACCC
>ML785858.1:206212-228616 GCA_009831015.1 Picea engelmannii
CAATGAAGAAAGGGGACTTGGGTCCCTTCTTTCTCCAATGGAAGGCTCTTGAGGCCCTCACTAGCTTGCTCTCCTTACAATGAAAAGATGAAAATGTGGGTGAAAGAACTCCAAGCTTATCCACTCAAGAGAGGGGTGGATAGATATTGTGAAATGATGCCTATGTGTTCTTGTTAAAGAATGAGTCCTTAACAATCTTGGCAGCATAACAATGCATAGAATTCCTTGAGAAAATGGTGGTTATTCATGGCTTTTTATAGCCTAGCATTGGGTTATTATGTGACCTCTTTGGAATGTGAAAAGGGGCTCTTTAGGGCTCAATTAGGTCTTTGACCAGCCCACCATGAGGATTGAGCTCGGATTTGGTGTCAAATCGACTTGTGAGCTGATCCATTAGTGGTTGGGAGGCTGACCAATTTCAATAAATGCGCCGTTTAGCAGGCGCGCGGGTTTTTCGCCTAACAGCCGCGGATCGTGCGCTGATGCACGCATTATACGTTGCTGTTACGCGCATACGCGCACGAACCCAGGTTCTGTAAAGCGCCCTTCAATTTTTTGGTCATTTTGTATAGTTTTTTACCCTTTTGCAATGCTGTGGAATTAATCCTGTGCCATGAATGACTCCAGTCCTGTTTTGACGATGTAGAGTTCTTGTCGCCATGTGAAGACAAAATTTCAGTGATAACACTTTCCTTGGAGTGCAAGAAACTGAGTAGCCGCAATGCCCAGACATATGATAACCTCACCAAGAACCCAGAGTTATATAAATTGGAGTCACAACTCCAGGAGGCGAAGTATGAAGCTGAAAAGCTACAGATGCATCTCAAGGCAGTTTCACCCATAGAAAGAATGAAGAGATATCATGAGCAGCGCATGACCCAACAACAGATCCATATGATCTAGAGAAAAGTGATGGACGTGACTCAACGAATTCAACCGGTGCAAGATAAGGCATGTCAGCTGTTCACAGAGGTTGAAAGTTGAGGAGTAGAGCTAGAACAGGTTGTGAGTTCAACAGAACAACACCTAGAGGGACCTGTCAATGAAACACTCATCCAGGAGTTTTCCAAGCAAGAGGTTGTAGCAAAAAAGTAGGTCGAAGCAACTCGAGCCAAGCTCGAGGCATTCGAGGTAGAATTGATCAGACCAGAGTGACTCAGGATGAGTCACAGGTGAGTGTTGGGGGCCTGTTGGCCCTTGACCAAGTTTTTGGAGATACTTGGTCATGATTGACCATTTTTGGGACTTCGACATCCTGTTGAAGATGGAGCTCCATACAAAGCGGAGATTGCGAAATCTCAGCCCACTTTTGAGCCCCTTTTGGGTTTTGGGGAATATGTAATGGGAAAGGGATGTCGGCCCGTGGGTTTACCCACGCTTAGGCCCACTTTTGTAATGTATAAATAGATACCTAGGCATCTATCGGAAGAGGATATAAATGTATGTGATGTAAGCTAAGTGCTAATATATTTTTTAAGTGCTCTGTGCATGACTGTAAGAGGCTTGCAGAGCTAAGTGCAAGTCATTGTAAGGATTTGTGGAAGGTTTTGTGATGTAATGCAATGAAGAAAGATGTAGTGAGCTGCATAGATATTCTATCCTATTCAAAGAAGGTTTTTGGTGGCTCTGTGCTGTAACCGATTGAAGACACTAATAAAGAAGAAGAGTTGATGGACGTAGCCCCAGGGTGGGGGTGAACCACGTAAATCTATGTGTTATGCTTTGTGCTTCGACTTGATGTGTTTATCCCTTCTTTTGCTAAGTGCTTTGATATATTTAGATAGATCTAATTATTCTTTGTGCTTCTTAGAGGTGTGTGAATGTTAGATCTGAAATGAATGAGGATGCTTAGTGTTTATCTTTCGGATCTGATCTATTTTACTGTTGCTAAGTGCTGGACTACCTTAGGTCTAAGTGAATGTTGCGATTCTCTATGCTATCTGTGAAGTATAATAAAGGTTGAATATTGATGAATGAACGATTCTAAGTTCTCTATAAGAAATATAATCACATATCTATGTCCTAGCTAAGGTTTCAGACACTTGAGTCCTGCAACCACCCCTGCCTCTACCTCAGGTGAGACTTCATCTGCTTCGCAGGTGTTTTCGAAAGGGCCGATAGTTAGGGTTTTGTTGGTGCGTTGTTGTAACGTTGAAACCCGGGTCTGCCCCTGTGCCCAAACTTATTTCTTTCTGTCTATGGATTCATCTTTCACTACAATGCCTGAAAGTACAATCTCTTCAACCTGTTCCTTATTTACCTGTCCTTCTTTTGTTTCAGTTATTTTCCAAACCTTTTTGTATTTGAAATCTTTATTTTTCTATGTAGAATTTTCTTTATATCATTTTATTTCCAATCTTGCGATGATCCATGTGGATATCAGTGGCCAACCACCTTTTCCAACTAGCTCAAAACATTTTTTCTGACAATTTTGGTAATTTACTACTTGTAGCAGTTTTTAGCTTCCGGGGCCATTTTGAGGGCCTAAATGAAGTTTTTTTTGGATCCTACTTCTCAATTATAGCCAAAGGCTCTGATTTATACCCCTAAATGAATTTCCTCGACAATACCTTCCCAACAAGCTATTTTTCACCCCAAACATAGATCATATGCCAAAGTTACACCCTCGGGAAGTTGATACACCAAACTACCCAAAACGGGGTCCACAAAACTGTTGGCTTTTCATCTTTCGGGGTTAGGGTTTTGGATTTTCTTTATGATAAAAAATCATTTGGAGCCTCATTGTAAAACCATTTTCTTGCGAATGCGAGTAGCGGACACATCTCTTCTAAGAGATAAGCTACCACCATTCTAGCGAGTCTTTCACTCTGTATTTTTACAGTCTCTATACATTTTCGCTCATTAATAGAAAATTGTGTATTACTGTATCTCTGTGTTTATGGTTGCATATTTGATACATTTTTGTTATATTACTGGATATCCAAGATATCTCTATACATTGCTTTATTATACCTCCTCTCTCATTTCGTGCTGAAAATAAACTGGATCAATGGTATCAGAGCAGGCTTCTCTTGATCATTTTTTTTTCAGTGCATTTCCTTGACGAGGTCCGAGTATAGCAAGTTGGGTCTCGAGCTTGTATATCTTGAACAAAATTGCTCTTGAACGCCCAAGGAACCCTCCATGGTGGAAGAAAATAAAAATGACGACGTAGACGATTCTATCAATATGTTGCTTGAGAAAGCTCTCACGCGACAGAGGGATGAAATGATGGAGAATTTTTCTCACATCCTTCAATGTCTGTCGATAGCAACAGACACATCTTCATCAAATAGCCACTTTGGAAGCACCTCTCCTTTCAAGGTACAAGTTAATTTTGATATTCCCGTATTTTAAGGTTAGATATATGCGGATGCCTTAGACAAATGGTTAAATCTGTTAGAAGGTTATTTCTTTGTTCATAATTTTTCTGACAGGGAAAATATCACCTTCACACTCCTTAAATCTCTCCCCCATGTCAAACATTGGTGGGAAACTTACTGGGAGCAAAGTTCCACAGAGGAGTGTGGAATCTATGGGGCTGAGCCCACTTGGGATTTTTTTTGTGGATGCGGTAAAAGAACAATATTACCATGTTGGAAACTATGAGGACCAGTACATGAGATGGACCACACTATGGCGAGAGAGGGGCTAAGCAGTTCCATATTTCACCAATACCTTCCATACCTTGCGCACCAAGTTGGGTATCAAAGAATCTGAATGAAATTTAGTTCTGAAATACCGTGGGGCTCTACACAGATACATCCAAACTGAAATGGATTTTCTGGACATCTCATCACTCGATGTTGCTTATCGATATGATGTTAAAATCGACCATAAATTTAAGCACTAGAACAAATGGGAGTTTGGGTCTGCAAATCTGCAACAACCAAAGTATGATAAAGATGGCCCTAACAATTAGTCAGCCAAAAATGTCGACTGCCATACGACATCCAACCCTTCAAGGATGAAATATTATGTGATGTTTCCCCATTGGATTTTTGTGATGTTCTCTTGGGCCAACCATATATGTGGAAGTGCCATGCTGTTTATGAGTCTCGACCCCGCAGTGTCATTGTTTCTCTAGGGGGTCATCTCTACAGAATACTAGAGGTAGTTTCGAGTACTGTTCCATCTAAAAAGTGTCACAAGGTAGTATCTCATACTAAAAAAATCAACTTCTTCACAATCTGTTCAAAAGGTGAACAGAAGGATACTGCAACCACTACAACCTCGACCCAAGCACCTTCTATCCAACAAATGATCCAAATTATTTTCAGCATGAAATGAGAGCGGAGATATAATAAATAAATGCACAGAGATATCACAGATATCCAATAATATAACAGAAATGTATCAGAAATGAAACAAAAAACACAGAGATACAATAATACACGATTTCTATTAATTAAAGAAATGTACAGAGACTGTAAAAGTACAGAGTGAAAGACTCGCTAGAATGGTGGCAGCTTATCTCTGAGAAGAGATGTGACGGCTACTCACATTCGCAAGAATATGATAACAATGAGGCTCTAAAGGAATTTTTATAATAAACAGGAATGTCAAAAAACTTAGACATCCAAAAACCTAACCCTAGGAGATGAAGCGCCAAAAGTCATGTGGGCCCCGTTTGGGTAAGTTAGTACATCAAGTTCTCGGGGTCGTAACTTTTGCATACGATCTATGTTTTAGGTGCACAATAGCTCGTTGGAAAGGTATTTTCAAGGAGATTCATTTAAAGGGATCAATAAAAGCCTTTGGATATCATTGAGAACCTCTATCCCAAAAAATATTCATTTAGGCCCTCAAAATGGCCCCGTAAGTTAAAAACCGCTAAAAATAGTAAATTACCAAAACTGCCAGAAAACTGTTTTGAGCCAATTGGAAAAGGTGGGTGGCCACCGTTATCCACCTAGATCAGTCCTCCCTCCTTAGGAAGCAATGGTATCCATTGCATTGAGTGCCCGAGGGAGAGGGAAAAGCATTTGCTAAATCTGTGCCTTGATGAGTTGCTTACGTTGTTGGAGAAGTTGTGTTGCTTAACTTGTTGAAGGTTGTCACAAACATGTGGCTGGAAGGGTTGAACCTTTTTAACCAGTCTGGATACATGAGATTCCTGTGTGTAGAATAAATATTTACACTTTGCTACAATCTTGTCGACCTGCTTCTGTTGGATAGAGGGTGCTTGTGCCGAGGCTATAGTGGTTGCAATATCCTTCTGTTCACCTTTTGAACAGATTGTGAAGAAGTTGAATTTTGTAGTATGAGATACTACCATGCGACATTGTTTAGGTGGAGCAATAGTTGGAACTACCTCTGCTATTCTGTAGAGATGAGCCCCTAAAGTAACAATAACACTACGGGGTCGAGACTCATAAACAACATGGCATCTCCACATATATGCCTAGTCCAAGAGAACATCACATACATCCAGTGTGGAAACATCACATAATACCTCATCCTTGAAGGGTTGGATGTCGTATGACAATCAACACTGTT
Organism: Picea engelmannii; assembly: GCA_009831015.1. Classification (NCBI taxonomy): domain Eukaryota; kingdom Viridiplantae; phylum Streptophyta; class Pinopsida; order Pinales; family Pinaceae; genus Picea; species Picea engelmannii. Next base: position 211,712 of record ML785858.1, read on the forward strand.
GGCTGACACGAAGCTCTCATCCTTGGTGAAGCCACCCGATGCTGTATGGTTGTAGGTGTGGTCTTGTCAACAATCCCAACTGTTTGACGACCTCTGTTGATATGAGGTTCTTTTGGCTTCCGCTATCAACAATAAAATGCAGCAGGGTCCCCTTCACCCACATATGTGAATGAAAAAGGCACTCCCCCTCTTCAGGATCTGTTGGTTCTTTTGGTTGAATTGCTATGGTCACGACAATAGCAGTGGGGTCTACGTCGATGATCTGTCTTTTACCAGTATTTTCATAATCAGATTCTGAGTTAGGGTTCAACTCCTTGTATTCGATCTCGACCATATTCGATCTCGACCACCAATCACTGTTTTGAGAGACATTCCTCAGTGTTGTTCCAGGGGATTTTGTGGAAATCACACCATTTTCTGGTGTCCTTCTTTGTCTTCCCGTGACCCTTCTTTTCTTGTGGCTTGGAATGGTTTTCAGAAGAATTTTTGTTAGGGTCATCTTTGTCATACTTTGGTTGTTGTGGATTTGTAGACCCAAACTTCCATTTGTTCTGGTGCTTAAATTTCTGCTCGATTTTAACAACATATCGATAAGAAGCACCGAGTGATGAGATGTCCAGAAAATCCATTTCAGTTTGGATGTATCTGTGTAGAGCCCCACGGTATTTCAAAACCAAATGTCATTCAGAGTCTTTGATACCCATATTGGTGCGTAAGGTATGGAAGGTATTGGTGAACTCTGGAACTTCTTGGCCTCTCTCTTACCGCAGTGTGGTCCATCTTATGTACTGGTCCTCATAGTTTCCAACAAGTAATACTGTTCCTTTATTGCATCCACACAAAAATCCCAAATGGGCTCGATCCCATATATTCCAGAATCCTATGTGGAACTTTTCTCCCAATAAGTTTCCCACCAATGTTTGACATGGAGGAGAGATTTAAGGAGTGCGAAGGTGATATTTTCCTTGTTAGAAAAATTATGAACAGAGAAATAACCTTCTAACAAATTTAACCATTTGTCTAGGGAATCCGCATCTATCTGACCTTCAAATACGAGAATATCAAAATTAACCTATACCTTGAAAGGAGAGGTGATTCCAAAGTGGCTGTTTGATGAATATGCTCCTGTTGCTATCAGAAAGCGTTGAAGGATGTGGGAAAAATTCTCCATCATTTCGTCCCTCTGTCGCATGAGAGCTTTCTCTAGCAACATATTTATAGGATCGTCTGCTCTGTCATTTTTCTTTTATTTTGACATGGAGGGTTTATTGGGCGTGTGAGAGAGATCGTCTTCAAGAGAGACAAGCTCGAGACCTAACTTTATATACTCAGACCTCGTCGGGGACATGCACTGAAAAAATGATCAAGAGCAGCCTGCTTTGATACCACTGATCCAGATTATTTTCGTCGTGAAATGAGAGCGAAAAAATAATAAAGAAATGCACAGAGATATCGTGGATATCCAATAATATAACAAAAATGTATCAGAGATGCAACCATAAACACATAGATACAGTAATACACAATTTTTATTAATGAAAGAAATGTACAGAGACTGTAAAAGTACAGAGTGAAAGACTCACTAGAATGGTGGCATCTTATCTCTGAGAAGAGATGTGACGAATACTCACATTTGCAAGAACATGATTACAATGACACTATGAAGGCCTTTTTACAATAAACAGGAATGTAAAACACCTATACATCCAAAAACCTAACCCTAGGAGATGAAACGCCAAAAGTCATGTGGGCCCTGTTTAGGTAAGTTAGTACATCAACTTCTCAACGTTGTAATGTTTTCATACGATCTCCATTTTAGGCGCACAATAGCTCATTGGAAAGGTATCGTCGAGGAGATTCATTTAGGGGGATCAATAAGAGCCTTTGGATATCATTGAGAACCTCAATCCTGGAAAACCTTCATTTAGGCCCTTAAAATGGCCCTAGAAGTTTAAAATTGCTAAAAATAGTAAATTACCAAAATTGCCAGAAAATTGTGTTGAGCCAGTTGAAAAAGGTGGGTGGCCACCGATATCCACCTGGATCAATAGAAGTAGGTCATCAATATTGCAAAAAAATGCAAATATTCCTTCTGCACACATGCATTTCATGTAGCTAGATTGGTTAAAAAGGTCCAACCCTTCCAACCACATGTTCATGACAACCTTTAACAAGCTAAGCAATGCAACTTCTCCAACAAGGCAAGAAACTCATCAAGATGAAGATTCAACAAACGTTTTTCCCCCTTCCCCGGGAACTGAACACAATGGAGACCATTTATTCCTAAGGAGGGAGCATTTATATAGGTGGATATCGGTGGCCACCACCTTTTACAACTGGATAAAAACAATTTTCTGGCAATTTTGGTAATTTACTATTTATAGCATTTTTTAACTTCTGGGGCCATTTTGAGGGCCTAAATGAAGTTTTTTTTTGGATCGATCTTCTCAATGATATTTGAAGGATATGATTGAGCCCCTTAAATTAATATCCTCAACGATACATTTCCAACGGGCTATCGTGCGCCTCTAACGAAGATCGTATGCCAAAGTTACGCTCCCGGGAAGTTGATACACCAAACTATCCAAAACGGGGTCCACAAAACTGTTGGATTTTCATCTTTCGGGGTTAGGGTTTTGGATTTTCTTTATGATAAAAAGGCATTTGGAGCTTCATTGTAAAATCATCTTCTTGTGAATGCGAGTAGCAGACACATCTCTTCTCAAAGATAAGCTGCCACCATTCTAGCGAGTCTTTCACTCTGCATTTTTACAGTCTTTGTACATTTTTGCTCATTAATAGAAAATTGTGTATTACTGTATCTATGTGTTTATGGTTGCATCTCTCATACATTTCTATTATATTACTAGATATCTGAGATATCTCTGTACATTTCTTTATTATATCTCCGCTCTCATTTTGTGCCTAAAATAATCCGGATCATGCGATCTCCGGTACTTGTTCTTTGTTCACTCTTATCCATACTTTCTTATATCTGATATCATTGTTCTCTTTAATGGAAGTATCGATCATTCTTCTACAATCACTATCTATGTGTCCATAGTTATGACATTTGTAACATTCAATGTTACGTGGGGCCACATAAACACTTATTACTTGAACATTTCTTTTATAATCCCTGCAATCTGCAACCTTATGTCCAAAATTAGTAGAATAAAAACAATGACCATAAAAGAAATTTGCATACCTAGGAGTGAATGATCTTCTTTGTGGTGTATTCCTTCTGACTTTATTCCTTGAATAATCATGATCATGATTGAAGCTTCTTTGTGGCTTGAACATGGATGGTCTTCTTGAAGATGTATCTTCAATAATTTTCTTAGATTCTGGCTGACAATGACTATTTCATTTGAGTACTTCTACATAACTCTTTATATTTTCTTCATTCTTCTTTTCTAGCAAACTAGAGTGCTTCTCTGCATTATCTATAACCGATGTGGATGTTTCTATCTCTTCAACATTTGTGTTGAGATTGACGATTTTACTTCTCAATGTGACAACTTCTTCTTCAAACTTCTCAACCTCTTCTTCTTTATTCTTTATCTCAGACTTCATGACTTCTTCTGTTCTTTTTGCTTCTCCAAGATGAATTTTTCATGTGATTATTTCTTCTTCAAGTCCTTTATCTTCTTGACCAAAATTTGCCTCAAGCTGGTTTAGATCATTATTTCTTTCCTTAAGATGATCTGTCAATATCTTCTCTCTCATTTCTGCTTCTTCCTTCTGTGCTGCTATGTTGGCTTCCAAATACTTCTTTTGATATTCAATGTTTTCTTCGATCTTTCTGGCTTCTTCTAGCCAAGTTCTTAATTTCTTAATGACCTATTGGACTTCTTCAAAAATGTGAACACTTTCCTTTTGTTTCATCATTTCTTTCTTAAGTCACTTATTTTCTTCTCTTAGTTCATCTAAAGCACTAGTCAATTCTGCTTCATAATTGTCTGCCTTTTCAATTAGTTTTTCTATCTCATTTCCTTCATGGCATTCTATTTCAAGATGTCCGCATTTTTCACAATTAAAGAAAAACAACATACCTCTAGTGATTATGTACTCTTCATCTTCTGAATCTAATTTGACATGGTGAACATAATTCTTCTTGATTTGTCTCTGTATTTTCTTTGGAATTTTCTGAATTTGCGATGGGTGAAGAATATATGTCATCTAACTTATCCCAAAATTCTTTGGATAATGAAAATTTACCAGCCTTTTCTCTTACCGAATTAGATAATCCTTCCCAGATGAAATCCATTGCTATTTTGTTATTATTCTTCAATTCCTTCTTGGCTACAGTCTTTTCCCTTTTTGAACTATCATATCCTGTCACAATTGATAGCCAAATATAATTCCCATGTGCCTGTAAAAACAGTTTCATCCTTCTGCTTCACATCTCATACTTTAAACCATTCTGACCATTAAACATTGGTACTCCATTCTCAAAATAATCCATGATCTCCTTCTAGTGTTTAAATGTTTTCCTGAAGGAACCTACTTTGATATCAATTGTTGGATTACTAAGAGGGGGGTGAATCGATAATAGAGAAATACAATCATTTTTAATCACAAAATGCAAGTGTTATACCAATGTAACATTATCATCCAATAGTTGCAGAGTAAATAAACAATGAACAAATGAACAATCATACACATACACATTACACCAGTGTTTTTACGTGGAAACCCAAAGCGGGAGAAAACCACAGAATGATTTTTATTATATGTATTTAAGAATTACATTCATTGGAAGCACCAACTTCCTTTGTTTTCCAACTACAATTGGAAGGAGGCTCCAACCCCCTACTTTCTCAGGCTACAACCCGAGGGAAGATCCAACTCCACAATTCTATGGCTACAACCAGAAGGAGGATAAAACCCCCTATGTTCTCCGGCTACAACCACCCGTCCTTGTCCCATCCAACCACCCTGAAATAGTAGTAGAATGATGGAACCAATGTCACACTATCACTGTGATATATACTATTGTAAACATGTACCAATCAACCTATACCAAACAACATGTAATCAACATGTACCATAAACAAGTGCATCAACCATGTACCAACCTGTACCTCAACGTGTAATCATCATGTACCATAAGAAAGTGCATCAACCCTGCACCAACCTGTACCTCAACCTGTACCATCAACGAGTGCATCAACCATGCACCAAATATGTACCAATCATGCATCAAATACACATAAACTATGAATCATCAAGATGTACCAACATCATCAACTATACACCTCATGTATGTGCCAACTCATAAACTACTTATCTCAACCATCTACCAAACATGTACCTCAACCATATACCAAATACATATACCAATATAACCATAAAAATTTCTCTATCAATACATCACACTATCCACAACCAAATACCATAAACCATTACATCAAACCATGTGCCACAACCCTCAATGTTATACAACCTCTATCTGTAACATACCTCAACCAAAATCCCTCATCAGTTTCATCATCCAAATCTGATTTGTAACTCTGTAATAGACCTGGTGTATATGATCACATACCTAAAAACCTTCCTTACCTTTAACAACAAGAGACTATCATTTGATCAAACTTTACTTTAGTCTCACATGACTAATTTTGGATTAGTCAACAACCCTAACTTGAAATAATCATAACTATGTACCTGTAATGAATAAATATCTGAAAATGGTTCATAATTTTCTTTAGTTTCATTTGTTCAATTCCTCCAGATTTCGCTACTTGGAATCTCTCAGAATTTGAGTTATAGCAAAAATGACATACCTTTTTGAATTTTGGATTACTCTAGAGATCGAAATTGTAGAGAATTCCCCGCATGGAATATTTGTTGTATAGATATGAAAATGGTACACACCATACTATGGAATTTTCTCTAACCAATACTTTTGGTCTTACTGAATTTGGATCTGTTATGAAGAAGTTATGATGTTTTTACCCGAAACACTTGTTTTAGACTAGTTTCAAGACTAGCCACAAACCCTATTTTTCACAGAGTGCAACTCCAAAAAATGATCCAAACGCTAAAATGTTTATCACAACTACTTGGATATGTTTCCTCAATGACCTCCCAATTTCATGGTTTGAATAATTCTAGAAAAAAATTTATTGCGAAAATGGTGAGATGACCTGTAAATAACATTAGAAAACATCATCAAAAGAATTTATCTTCCCTTGAATTTCGGCCTTCTTTACTTCACCTTCTCTCTGAAATTCGGCTTAGATATCATTTTGTTACCTTAGTCACTTGTAGGTATTTGATATGCTCAAGTGTGATTAAAAATGAGAGACCTTTGCCTCTTATTTATACTTTCATGTAGCTTCCTCAAGGGGTTACCTTTTAACCATCTTAACCCACTTTCCTTATTTTAGGGTTAACCCACTTCTAACCACTTGTCCACTTAGTAACCATTAAATTTATTATTTAAATAATTTATTTTGTATCCACTTTGACTTATAGTACACTCATCACTTCACTTTACCTCAAGGGGTTACCTTCTAACCATATTAAACCACTTTCTTTATTTTAGGGCTAACCCACTTCTAACCACTTGTCCACTTAGTAATTTATCCATTAAATTTATTATTTAAATAATTTATTTTGTATTCAATTTGACTTATGGTACACTCATCACTTCACTTTATTATTTACCTTCTAAAAATATCTTAAACCACTTTGACTACTTTGACCTTTTAGGGCTTCTAGATGACTCATGAGGGTTCTCCGACTTCACATGGTCATAACTTTCTAACCATGAGGAGTTATGTGGCGTTCCACATACCACCGAAAATGGCATGACATGTACCATCCATATAGAATATTATTACCTACAAATATATCAAAATGCATACTATTATCCATCAAACAAACATGGGTCCATTACCCAAACCTTTCTCCAACTTCACATGGCCATAACTCTCTAACCATGAGGAGTTATGTGACGTTCCACATGCCACCAGAAATGGCATGACAAGTACTATCCATATGGAATAGTATTATCTGAAAATATATCAAAACTCATACCATTATCCATAAAACAAACTTGGTTCCATTACCCAAACCATTGTGCTACTAGACTTTCTTCAAGGGTTCACATCAATGAAAACCAATCCAATTAATAAACATGTGGTGACATGCCTTATTAATAACTTGGGTCGCATGTGGATTTCATGGCACCATATGGGATACATGGCACTCCATATGGGGGGGGAACTCTCTTCGAGATATATCCATACATCTGATCAACAATTGGGGGGCTGAGGAGATTCAAGCATCCAATTGAATCATCTCATCCTTTGAGTTTACACCCTCATTAGCTAGGAAATCTTCTATATTATTTGCTTCTCTTTTCACATGTGAGGGGATTAAGGTGAGGCTGGGTTGAAGGAGGGGAAAAAATTCCTCCAATAGTCTCAAGAGTCTCCAGATTGGGGAAACTGTTTAGGGGTGTGAGCCATGGATGATTTTTGTGACAAGATGGATTGTTACCTGGGAGTCCCCTTCCACTATGAGCTGATGGATGTTGTGATTGATTGCCAATTTGATTCTTTTAAGGAGGTTATGAATTTCTACTACATTTTTGTATTGAGTCCCAAGTAACCTGCTGTGATGTGTAGAATTCTCCCTTCACTGTCTTGGAGAACTTCTCCAAAACCAATTAGCCCAGGATTTCCCTTCAAGGAGCCATCGAAATTTAATTTGAAAAATCTTGGAGGGGGAGGGGACCAAGAGAGAGGTATGCAGGGATGCTTGGCTGGATGAGAGAGGGCCTGGTGGGGACGAACATGAAGGTTTAGTTTCCAGGCCAAGAATATGTGACTTTTAGGGGGGATTGCAGTTCATATCATCTAGTGTCCAGGGCTCAGCTCTGATTGTTTCCTGAACGAGGGTGAGGATATTTTCCCAAGTAGAGTGGGGAGGGGAGGAAGTAGAGTGAAAAATTTGTTTGTTTCTCTCTCCATATTTTATAGACTATAAATCCTGGTAGCAGTTGCCAGATGTGATCTAAGATTTGGTTTTGGTAGGCAATGGAGTCCCAGTTTTGAATACTACTGACAATGCTAGCTTTGTTCATGTTAGAACGACGCATTATATGTGCTGCCATGTCCTAGATGACTTCACTGTGAGAAAATTTATTTAAGATGTGCTCCATTGTTTCCTCTTGTTGTCAATAGAGGAGGCATATCAAAGGTCCCACACAACCTTGTTTCCATGGATTATCCCAAGTGTGAATGCAGTTTTGTACAATTATCTAGAGAAAAGGGAGACTTTCGGCCATAATTTGGAGTTCCATATTTTACCCCATATTTTCTCTTTAGGTTGCATGTGGTAATTTTCCTGGAGATGGTATGATTCTTTGACTAAGAAGTTACCTATTGGTGAGTGTTCCCACTTGAGGATGTTGAAATCATCACTAATGTAGATCTTTTGTTGTAGTGCACAATCCCTCCAGGGTTGCGTATTGGTTTCTTCCTGTATGCTTAGTTCATGGGGTTGGGTCTTCCATACACGCGAGGGGTGTTGCAACAAGTTTTCCTTCCAAATATCCTTTACATGTAGTGTGTCCATTGATTTCATTTGTTGGTGAAGGGGGCTTAGCTCTTCTATTGAGTGTAGTGGTGGTAATTGTTTTCAGGAGTCTTGCCAGAATAAGGGCTTCTCTCCATTTCGTATCTCCCAAAAAGAATGTTTATGTATAAGAGGTTGGTTACACCAAGATATGTTCTATATGTTGGATCCATGGATCAAATAATTGAGTCTGATGAGAAGGTCCTCACTAGTGGTAGGTGCATATTTGAGTTTCCAAAATTTTTCCCATAGCTCTGTGGGGTGTTTGAGCTAGCGCCACCAATGTTTTCCCCCCATTGTGTGATTAATATTTCTTGGGTCCCTAAGATCCAGTGCACCAATTGATTTAGTCTGATAGATTTTATCCCATCCTACTAGAGCTCACTTCTTTTCCGGATGGTGTCCATGCAAGAGAATTTTTTTTTGGAGGTTTCTGATGGCTCTGATGACTGAATGAGGTGCTACCAAGGTGGTAAAGAGGTATGTCGATAGGGATTTAAGTACCAAATTTAAAAGGACTAGTCAATTTGCAAGGTTGAGGGAGGGGAAGGTCCAGTTGTTTAAATGGTTGGAGATGGATAGCAGGAGGCTATCCCAAGAGATGTTGCGAGTGGTTTCCCCCATGAGGGCGATACCGAGATAATTGGATGGAAGGGAGATCTTGGGGATCCCCATAATTTTGAAGACGTGTGTTTGGATTTACATTGGGTTATTGAATAAGTAAAGTTACGACTTGTCTAGATTTAGGAAGGTTCCCGAAGCTTCTGCAAATACTGTGATAATCGTCTTGAGATTTTTAGCCACCTAGGCAGTGGGGGTATTCATCAACAAGGTACAATCCACAAATTAATTGTGAGAGGGATCTGACTGGAGATTGTGAAGAGGTAGACCATTGCGGGTGTCATCCTCAATTGAGGCATTAATGTACTGACCAATGCCTTCATCCATTATGAAAAAAAGGAAAGGGGAAAGGGGGTCCCCTTGACGAATGCCTCTGGTGGGGGAAAAGGGTTGGGAGGGAACTTTGTTAACTAGAATGGAGAAGAAGGATGAATAAGTGAGCTGCATGATCCAAGCTATCGAGGTGGTGTCAAAACCAAAGGCTTCGAGGAGGAAACACATATATTTCCATCTTATTTTGTCAAAGGATTTAGAGAGGTCAAGTTTGATGAGCATACCTAGGGTAAGAGTTGACTTGAGTGAGTGTATAACCTCATGCACCAGGATGACACTATCCATGATTTGGCGTTCCTCCACGTAGCCTGATTTCTCCTTCGATATGATGAAGGGAAAAATCAGTTTGAACCATAGAGATATTACTTTTGTGATAATTTTATAGATCACATTGCAGAGGGATATGGGCCAGAACTGCTTTGGATGGGTTGCCAGTTCTTCCTTTGGGATTAAAGTGAGGAAAGTGGATTTTAAAGCTGAGAGGACTTGTCCAGATGTTCTGGATTCCTCTACTACTTGCGAGACTTATTCCCCGATCAATGACCAACAATAGTGAAAAAATTATGTTGCAAAGCCATCCGGCCTCGGGGCCTTACCTAGTGGCATCTCTTTAACTGCTTGATAAACTTCCTCTTATGCGATTGGCCTCATCAATGTTTAATTTTGTTCCTTTGTGATCAAGGAAGGGATATGCCAGGTAATCTTGTATATGGCTAACATTCTGTGCTTTATAGGTTCCGTGAGGATATATTTGTAGTAGTTCATCATATTAGCTTCTATGCTTGCATGATCCAGAATGGGGTTACCCTGGTTGTCTTTTAGTTGGGTAATTTTTTTGATATATCGCCTGTGCACCATGGAGTGGTGGAATAACTTGGTGTTCTTTTCACCCTCCTTAAGCCATTGTACTATGGATTTCTTTCTCCAAAGTATATCCTCATGCTTCTGGAGCTCATCTAGATATGCCTATAAATTTTCTTCCTCCTTTGCCGACTCTGTCTTCCTTCCCCGCAAAATAAATTCTTGTTGCAGGTTCTCTAGGCGTTGCTCGATTCCCTTATTTTTCTGGAAGATATTACCAAACATATTTTTATTCTAGCTCTTTAGATTCCATTTGAAGTTTTTTAGTATTTGCTAGAATTTATACATGCACGTTCCATGGTCTATTTCTACCTGCCTCCACCATGTTATGGAGAGTTCTTGAAAATCCAGGTGGGTGAGCCAGAACTTTTCGAATCCAAAGGGCTTGAGATTGGGTATAGATCCCATGTCTAACCAGAGAGAGACTGGCCAGTGATCTAAACTAGATTTTGGGAGGATGTTGGATTCTAACACAAGATTATCCATCAATAATGATTCAGAGATGAGGAAGTGATCTAATCTACTTGTGACATGTTAGGGGCCAGACCTTCGGTTGGACCAAGTGAAAATTCCATTTCTAGTTTCTATGTCTATCAACTTTAGTTGGTATATTAGTTCTCTAAACTTACCATTGTCCTGATCTATCCGATTTGTGCCACCAGTATTTTCCTCCAGCATGAGAATGATGTTTAATTCTCCCCCTATTATTCAGTGCATCGATCCCAACAATGAACTTACTGTAGATATCCTGTGCAGGAATATGTCTTTGTCTTGGGAACTTTGCGGTCCATATGCATTTGTAATCATTCCATATTTGTTAGATCCTAGGGCCTAGAAGTGGACTGTGAGTGTACCAACTGTGGAAAAATGTTGATCTATAATGACAGTGGCAGGGTTACATAATGTGTCCAAGCCCCATGCAACACCATTTGAATATGTGTGAATGGATTTACAATTCCTCCAGCATCACTAAAAATGTCTTCAACGGCTTCCCCAACACATTTTGTTTCATGTAAGAGGAGAATTTCCAGATTCTCTACATGAATATTGTCTTGAAGGGTCCTTTATTTGGACCTTCCATTAAGCCCTCTAATATTATAGGTGATGATATTCAACATGATGAGTTGGGTGGTGGATAGAAGTACCTTTCCATGAGACGATGGATCTTGTTGGTTTTTGAGCCTGATTATCTTCTTGATTCAAAGGTATTTGTTTTCAGATGTGTTTATACCCTATGAAGACTTTACACCCTGGAAGACTGTACACCCCTCCACGTGGGGGAGTGCAAGGGAGGCTATCCCCTCGGTTGGGGGGTCTGGGGGAAAGCGGGGGTTCGGGGGTGAAGCCCTCGAAGGAAAATTTTCCTTGTAAATGTATATCGTAATTTCATAGTAAATCTGGACTGTTCATTATACGGTCACATATCTGACAGTAGAAGTTATGTTAGGGTTTTTTTCCCTACAAGGAAACCCTATTTTATGAGGGAAAGATATTACATCTAGGTATTATTGCGAGTATTGTATTCTGAGTGAGGAGATTATGAGAGAAAGAAGAGGAAGTTATAGAGGGTGTGTTGTAGGTTGTATCCTTTCATTTGTTGGATAATAAGAAAGGAATGACCTGACAATTTCTCTGGTGGACATGGCCCACACTTGGTGAACCACGTATATCTGTGTCTCTATTGTATTGTGTATCTTCTGTGTTTTATTTCCACATTTGTTTTATTTTATTTCTCTGCGATCCTATTTTTCTAACAATTAGTATCAAAGAGAAAGGTAACTCGGAGGAAAAGAGGGTTCATGGTTCGAGTGGGAGCAATGATAGAATATGGAAAGTTTAGGGTCGAGAAATTTAACGACCAAAACTACAAGTTATGGGAGATGCATATGGAAGATTATTTATATTAGAAATATCTACTCCTACCATTGGGTGGAATAGAAAGTTGATAGCCATGAAGGATGAAGAATGGGAGTTTCTTGACAGAAAGGCACTAGGAACGATAGAGCTAAGCCTAGCAACGTCGATGAATTTAAATATTTTAAAAGAAAAGACAACGAAGAAGATGATGGATGCATTGGCTAATCTATATGAAAAATACTTGGTGTCCAATAAGGTATTTCTAATGATGATATTATTTAATATGAAGATGTCAGAAGGTGGGTTTGTTGCAAATCATTTAAATTAATTTAAAACGGCTATTAATAAAATAAGTTCTGTAAAAGTGGACCTTGATGATGAGGTCAGGGATCTTCTAATATTGTGCTCATTACTATAAAGTTGGAATGGCTTGGTCATGGCTATAAGTAACTCTGTCTCTGATTCAAACACTTTAAAATTTGATGATGTTGTTGGTGTTATCCTAAGTGAGGGAATGCATCGGAAAAACACAAGTGAGACATTAGGTAATGCGTTAAACATGGAGAACAAGGGAAGTTAAAAGGATATAGGAAAGGGCTCAGGGAACCACATGAATGATAGGAAGGGAAGATCCAAATCCATATTGGGAAAGATAGAGTGCTAGAATTGTGGAAAGAAAAGACATCTGAAGAAAGACTACAAAGCTCCAAATAAAAAAAGAGATGGACCTCAGGAGAAAAATCAAGGAGCAAATGTAATAGGTGATGTGTTACAAGATGCTTTGATTCTTTCTATAGATAATATTTCTGAGTCTTGGGTAGTAGATTCATGGGCTTCGTTTCATGCCACACCCCATAGGAAACATTTTATAGATTATGTTCAAGGTGATTTTGGACATGTTCATTTGGGTGATGATGCACCATGCAAAATTGTTAGAATGATAAAGGAAAAAATAAAGAAAAGGAATAGAAACCCATGGTTTTTGAAAGAGGTAAGAAATGTTCCAGATCTAAGGAAAAATAAAATTTCAACAAGGTAGTTGGAAAGTGAAGGTTGTATATCCATATTTATAGATAAGATGTGGAAGGTCACCAAAGGATCATTGGTGATAGCAAAATGAGAGAAAGTAGGTACATTTTATTTATGTACTGGTAATACTGACTGTTCTATCTCTTTAGCTTCTACATGAGTGGATACAACACTGTGGAATCATAGTCTTGGACACATGAGTGAGAAGGGGATGCATATACTTCATAAAATAAATTTGTTTCCAGATCTTAAACAAATTGATTTAGATTTCTGTGAACATTGTGTTTATGGAATATAAAAGAGAGTCATATTTCTCAGAGTTGGAAAAGAAAAGAAGAGTGAAAGGTTAGATCTTGTGCATATAGATGTATGGGGACCATCTCAGGTATCATCTCTTGGTGTCTCTCATTATTATGTTACTTTTATTGACGATGCAACTAGAAAAACTTGGGTTTATTGCATTTGACAAAAATATGATGTTTTTGATACTTTTAAGAAATGAAAATCTTTAGTTGAGAATGAGACAAGAAAAAGGTTGAAGTGTCTCAGATCAGACAATGGAGGTGAATATTGCAATAAGGAGTTTGATGATTACTATTCATAACATGGGATTCGTAGAGAGAAAACAGTTCCATGAACACCGCAAGAAAATGGTGTGTCAAAAAGGATGAACACGACAATCATGGAGCGTGCAAAGAGTATGAGATTGCATGCTGGTTTCCCTTACAGTTTAGGGCAGATACTGTAGATATTGTTGTTTACTTAATAAAAAAAGGACCTTCAAGATATTTGGATGGTGGAATTCCAGAGGAGGCATGCACAGGTCAAAAGGTAAACTATTGTTTTTTGAAGAATTTTGGTTGTGAAGCATTTGTCCATATTGATAAAGAAAATAGAACAAAGCTTGTGGAAAAATACAAGAAGTGTATCTTTTTTGGATATAGTGTTAATGATTTTGGTTATCGCTTGTGGGATTATGAAAATCACAAAATCATTAGGATTAGAGATGTCGTATTCAATGATAAGGTCATGTATAATGATAAGTTGCAGGGAAAGATACAAGAAAAAGAAAAACCAGAATACACAGTGCTTTATGAGATCACTGAAAAATAAATTTCAAAGGTACCAGAAAATCAAAATGTACAACAACAAGAGCATCAAGAACCTCAAACTCCTGCAAGTGTTGTTAGAATATCTACCAGGTTAAGTAGACCCCCTGAATGATACTCTCCTTCATTGTATTATTTATTGTTATGGCGAGGCAATGCAGGTAGACACCAAAAAGAAGTGGGAGCAAGGTATGAAAGAGGAAATGGATTCCCTAGTAAATAACCAGACTTGGGATTTGGTTCAGTTGCCTGCAGGAAAAAGAGCATTGCATAATAAATGGGTTTACAAGTGGAAGGAAGAAGATGGAGGAAAAAAGAGGTACAAGGATAAACTTGTTGTAAAGGGGTTTGCACAAAAGAAAGGTATAGATTTTGATGAAATATTTTCTCCTGTTATTAAAATGACTTCAATTAGGACTATTTTATGTCTCGTGACAGTAGAATATTTGCATCTTGAATAGTTAGATGTAAAAATAGTTTTTCTCCATGGGGATTTGGAGGAAGGGATTTATATGAAACAACCACATGGGTATGAGGTCAAAGGGAAGGGGAATTTGGTATGCACGTTTAAAAAGAGATTGTATGTACTAAATAAAGATCCAAGGTAGTGGTTTTTGAAGTTTGGCAGGTTTATGACAGAACAAGGTTATAGTAGATGCCATTCTGATCACTATGTTTATTTTACAAGGCTAGAAAATGGAAGCTATATTATCTTGTTATTGTATGTATATGACATGCTTGTTGCAGGGTCTAATATGCATGATATAAATGTTCTCAAGAAGAAATTAGCTAATTAATTTTCTATGAAGGATTTGGGTGCTACAAAGAAAATCCTTGGTATGAGAATAACAAGAGACGTGAAAAATCACAAATTGACATTGTCTCAGGGTGAGTAAATAGATAAGGTGTTGGAGAGGTATATATGTTGATTAAGGTTGGTTGTCATTGATGTCAACCCTTGAAGAAAGATCCGTATCACAAAGGTTTAGGTAATGGACCCAAGATTGTTTGATGTAAATATGACTCATTATTGTTTTGTCATGGTTGATAAGAAGTAAATATGGATGAACTCCAAAGTGGTCCCCTTATGGTGAAAGCCCTCACGGGAAGACGCTTTGCGGAGTAAGATAACCCATGATTAATTGTGAAATAATGAGATGAAGGATAGTGGATTTGTCAAGGAAACTATCCTAGATGGATAGTGCTTGTCATTCCATTTCCAGTGGTATGTGGAATGTCACATAACTCCTCACGGTTAGAGAGTTATGACCATGAGAAGTTGGAGACCCCAGGTTTGGGTAATGGACCCAAGTTTGTTTGATGGGTAATGGTATGAGTTATGACATATTTTCAGATAATACTATTCTATATGGATAGTACATGTCATGCCATTTCTATTGGTATGTGGAATGTCACATAACTCCTCACTGTTTGAGAGTTATGGCCTTACGAAGTTGGAGGACCCTCATGTGTCATCTAGAAGCCCCAAAAGGTCAAAGTAGTCAAAGTGGTTTAAGAGATTTTAAAAGGTAAATAATAAAGGGAAGTAATGAGTGTATTATAATTCAAACTGAATACAAAATAAATTATTTCGATAATAAATTTAATGGATAAATTAGAAGTGGGTTAACCCTAAAATAAGGAAAGTGGGGCCAAGTGACCTAGAAGATGTTTTTAAGGAAGCTACTTGG
Organism: Picea engelmannii; assembly: GCA_009831015.1. Taxonomy (NCBI): domain Eukaryota; kingdom Viridiplantae; phylum Streptophyta; class Pinopsida; order Pinales; family Pinaceae; genus Picea; species Picea engelmannii. The sequence continues at coordinate 227,805 of ML785858.1, forward strand.
ACAGTATAAATGAGAGGCAAGGCTCTCTCATTTTAGATACATTTGAGAATATTGAATATATATAGGTGTATGAGGTAACCAAGGATATCTAAGCCAAATTTCTAAGGGAAGGTGAATAAAAGAAGGCCAAAATGAAAGGAAGGATAAATTATTTTGATGGTGCTTTCTAAGGTATGTTATTTACAGGTCATCTCACCATTTTAGCTATAAATTTTTTTCTATAATGATTCAGATCGTGAAATTTCTATTCCATTGAGAAAACATACCCAATTATCTGTGGTAAAAAAATCATCTTGTGGGTCATTGTATTTTGGGAGTTACACTCTGTGAAAAATAGGGTTTGTGGCTAGTCATGAAACTAGTCAAAAACAGGTGGTTCGGTAAAAACGTCATAACTTCTTCATAACAGATCCAAATTCAGTGATACCAAATATGTTGGTTAGGGTATAGTATTTAGTATGTTGTGTAACCTTTTTAGATCAATTCAATTAATTTTTCTTGCGGGGAACTCTCTACAAGTTCGCTCTCTAGAATAAGCCAGAATTCAATAAGGTATGCCATTTTTGCTATAAATCCCTTTCTGAAAGGTTACCAGTAGTGAAACTTGGAGAAATTGCATAAAATAAACTGAAGAACATTGTGTATCAGTTTCATATCTTTATATATTACAGGTTCAAAGTTATGATTACTTCAAGTTAGGGTTGTTGACTAATCCAAAAATAGGCATGTGAGACTAAAGAAAAGTTTGATGAAAATGCTAGTCTCTTGTTGTTAAAGTTAAGGAAGGTTTGCAGGAATGTGATCATATACAC
>ML785858.1:235616-261329 GCA_009831015.1 Picea engelmannii
CCTTGACACCTTCATGAGATACAATATGACCCAAATACTCTACCTCCTTCACTCCAAAGAAACATTTGGATGGTTTGGCATATAGTTGTTGCTCCTTTAGTAGTTGTAGTACCTTGTCAACATGTCACACATGATCCTCCCAATACTTTCTATAGATTAGTATATCATCAAAAAATACTAACACAAATTTTCAAAGGAAGGGCTTGAAAATGGAATTCATCAACCCTTGGAACATGGAAGGTTCATTTGTAAGGCCAAAAGGCATGACCAAAAATTTATAATGGCCTTCATGAGTTATAAATGTTGTTTTTGGGATACCTTCTTCCTTCATTATAATCTGATGATACCTTGAACGAAGATCCAACTTTGTGAAATATATTTCTCCATGTAGTTCATCTAACAATTCATCAATGATAGGAATGGCAAAATTATCTTTAATAGTGATCTTGTTGAGCTCTCTATAATCTGGACACATATGCCATGAGCCAACTTTCTTGAATACCATTACCACCGGTGCAGAGTAAGAACTTTGGCTAGGTCTAATAATGTTAGCCTCTAACATTTCTTCAACCATGCGCTCAATTTCACTCTTCTGGGCATAAGGGTATTTTTATGGCCTGATGTTAGGGGGAACACTCCCAGGAATTAGGTGAATATCATGATCATGATTTCGAGTGGGTGGAAGACCTTTGGGAATATCTTCAAATACTTTGGAATGCTTATCAATGATCCCTTGGAGATCTAGAGGAATAGATGGCTTAGATGTTTGAACATCTAGTGAGCATAGTTGTGCAATAACACCTTGATACCCCTTTTTCAATAATTTTGTCATGCCGTTAGAGATTATCACCTTACCGGGTTTCCCTATGATGCCTCTTAACTCAATTTCTTTTCCTTCCAATGAAAAATTCATGAAAAGTTCTTGAAAATTAAAATCTACTGTTCCTAATGATTGTAACCATTGGATTCCTAGTACAACATCAACACCACCCATGGGTATAGAAATCATTGGACTATTCATTGCATATTCCCCCATAGTAAGGTTGATCTTATTGCATTTTCCTGAGCAATTGATAGTTCCTCCATATGAAATCATTACTTGAAACTCTGGTGCTAGATATACAAAGCAATTGAGAGATTTGTCTAATCTATAGTGAATGAAATTATGAGTACTGCCAGAATCAATTAGGACTATTACCTTTTTCTTTTTGATATATCCTTCGATCTTGAGGGTTTGAGGAGTGCTAATTCCAGTCAATGCATTACACGATATCGTGGGAGTCAACTCTTCAGACGAAATTTCTTTTACGTTTTCATCTTGAGATGGTTCTTGTTCTTCTTCCTCTTCACAATCTATATAGAATAATTTATTCTCACCACACTTATGTCCCTTACTATACTTGTTTTCATAGTTAAATCATAAATCTTTTTCTTTTATTTCTTCCAATTGTTGAGGTGTCAGCCTTGTAGGTTGAGGTGTTTTAGAAGAAGGGGCATTATTCTCTCTATAGATGTTAGGAATTGTCCTTCTAGTAGCCATAGCCATAATTTTACTTTCAACATTTCTTGCCACCCTAAATGCATTCTCCAATGATTTGGGTTCCCAAAGGAGAACCTCATGTTGAATGTTATCCTTTAAAGTTTCTATGAATACATCAATCAAGTGCTCATCTGGAATATCTGTTACCTTTATATTCAATTTTTGGAATTTCTCAATGTTCTCTGTAACTAAACCCTTTTGCTTAAGATTTATCAATTGGCTAAAGAAGGTATTGCTCCTTGTATCCTCATAGTGTGCTATCATTTCTTCCATGAAAATTGTCCAAGTGACGAGTGATTTACGAGAACAAATCCATCGATACCATACAAATTGATTGGGTTATAAATATAAAGAAGCAATTCATACCTTTTGTGTATGTGGCACATTATGTAGATCAAAGAATTTCTCCATCTGAAGTATCCATGTGATAGGGTCCTCGCCATCAAACTTCCTCATATTGATCTTAGGAATGTGGTTGGTCTTCAACCCAAAGTTGGAGTTTCTCCATTCTTGATTCACCTTCCTTGTGTCCTCATCATGAATTTCATGGGATGCATTTTCACTTTTAGGTGTCCTCTCTATTACAAAATTTTTCAATCCTTCCATGATCTCCTCTTTTAAACCATCCATCTTAGTATTTATTGCCTCCAACTTAGCTTCCATCTCTTGTAGTTCATCTTTTGTTACTATCTTATTTTGTAAACCATTTATGTCCCTACACATTTCTTCACCTTCATCAAGAGTCCAAGTAGGATTGTATGGAGGATTATTTGGAGTAGAATTTCCCTTTTTTGGTAGCATGTTGTCCAAGTATCACTTTAAACCTTGATTTTGAGGTGGTTCTGCTAGACAATCTTCGTTTTATTGTATCTCCAAAATTTCGGCCCTTCTGAGTATGACATTTTATTTTTTGTAGGTCTTTGATATTTCTTCTCTGCAATGCCATAGGTCTGATCAAAATTGGATGTGCCAAGTGGAATTTATGGTAACTTCCCCACAACTTGCTGATTTTTTTCCTTTCCAAGAGATCTCACTTGTACAACATGCCCCACACAAAATAATTGATATAAAATTCTGAAAAATAGTACCCAAACTACTATGGTCTATCCAATATTCAATGCAACTAGTCTCACTCAATTTGGATACTCTAGGAAGAAGTTATGATTGTTTTACCTGGAACACCTGGTTGAGACTAGTCAATAGGACTAGTCAGATACCCTATCTTCCACAGGGTGTATCTACAAATGTAAGATGACCCAAAAACAAAAATTGTTACCACATATACCTTACGAATTTTTGTGAATATCCTCCAGATTTCAAGGTCTGAAATGTCATAGAAAACATTTTATAGTGAAAATTCCGCAATGGCTCAATTCAAGATGATTCCAGAACCCTATATTATAAAGGCTGTATCTCCAAAAGTATAAGGCCCCAGAAGATGAAATTGTAGCCCAACGTACCTTGATCCATCTAATAAACATCCTCCAAGACGTTGCTTATGAATCATTGTAGAACAAAAGTTATAGCAAAAATTCCAAGGTGTCTCAGATGTAGCAGCGAAACCCCAAGACCTTGAGCTTTGATACCATATGTTAGGAACCAAATATAAATATAACATAGAAAAACCTCAGAATAAGTACTGAATGCCTTGAAAGAGAGATAAATTCAGATAATAAGCCTCTTCGAGGGGGAAACCCCATTATTCCCACATAAATGTTCAATTACAAGATGATTCCAAATGAAAATGTCTCCTTGGTATATATAGGATACCAGGAGGTATAATTACAAATAATGGACTCAAGATGACATAAATAAAATAACATTACTAATGTAATATGTCCCAATTAAGGGGTAATGATCCACTATTTAGGGATTAACATCTTGATTAAGGTACGATGTCACTGTCCTAAAGAATGCATCTGTTTTGTGTGGCTTCCTGACTCTTTCCATGAGATCTGTTTCACAGGTGCTCACCGTTGCTAGGTGAATCATTTTCATACTTTTTCTAAGGGCATCGATCACCCTATTTTCCTTCCCTTTGATAAGTTTGATGTCGAAATCAAACTCACTAAGGAGAGCCATCCATCTAGCTTGCCTGGAATTGAGTTTTGGTTGATCAAACATGTGTCTCAACCCATAATGGTCTGTCATAAGTACAAATATCCTACCCAAGAGGTAATGCATCCACATTTTTAAAGAATGCACTATGGAAACCAACTCCATATTGTGGGTAACATAATTGATTTTGTGCTCATTCAATTTTCTGGACTCATAGAAAATCACTCGTCCTTCTTGCATAAGGAATTCTCCAAGTCCTTCCTTGAAGGCATCTATACACATGAGGAAATCATTATCAAGGTCGACAAACTTCAACACGGGTGCGTGGGTCAGAAGGTATTTTAGTGACTGAAATATTTCTTCACATTTCAGTGTCCAAATGAATTTAACCCCCTTATTTTGGAGGGCATTGATTGGACAACCAATCTTGGAAAATCCTTTTACAAACCTCCTATAGTATCCCGCTAAGCCCATAAAGGATCTTATATCTAAAAAATCCTTTGGGGTAGGGCATTCCATAATGGATTTGATCTTGTCATGGTCTATTGCCACCCCTTCTTCAGATATAACATGGCCCAAGTAATGTATTTTCTTCTGGAAAAAGTCACACTTGCTAAACTTAGCGTAGAGCTGATGCTCTCTTAGCACTTGAAGTACAAGTCTAAGATGTTCTTCATGCTCCTCTCTATTCTTGGAGTAGATTAAGATTTCATCAAGAAAAAACAATACAAATTTTTCTATGAATTTACTGAGTACATTGTTCATCAAGCACATAAAAGTGGTAGGGGCATTGGTTTATGCAAATGGTACTACTACTAATTCATAGTGACCATATCTTGTCCTGAAGGTGGTTTTGTGGATGTCTTAATCCTTGATTCGGACTTGATGGTATCTAGATCTCAAGTCAATCTTTGAGAAAATGGAAGCACCCCCTAATTGGTCGAACAAGTCATTGATTCTTGGCAAGGGGTACTTGTTCTTTATGGTTGCCTTATTTAGTTGTCTATAATCTATGCATAGTCGGAGTGTACCATATTTCTTCTTCACAAACAAGACTAGTGCTCCCCATGGAGATACACTGGGCCAGATGTATCCATCATCCATCATTTATTTTAGCTGTAGCTTGAGCTCAATTAGTTCGGGTGTACTCATTCTATAGGGTGTCCTAGACACTGGCACCGCTCCTGGTGCAAGTTCTATCGAGAATTCAATGTATCTTCTCAGGGGTAAAACTAATACCTCTTTTGGAAACACATATCTAAACTCCCTTAATAGGGGGTGGTCCTATAGGCTTGGTATGTTATCCTCAATAGTATTCAACACATGTATTGTGTATAGATAACATCCCTTTCTGCAATACTTCTTCATTTGAAGGGCTGATATTTGTCTCACTGAGATAGGCTTCTAGATTCCCCTGAGGGTTATCTTTCTGCCTTCTTCATTTATGCATTATAAGGTCTTATGGTAACAGTCTAACTTATTTTTATATGCAGCTAGCGAGTGCATACCAATCAACAGGTCATAAGATCCTAGGGGAAGTATGTTCAGGGTATATTGGGTGGGAAATCCACCCATAATGAGTTGGCAAGCTGGTATGGCCTCCGCTACTTTTATTTTGGTGCCAGTGGATAGCTGTACCAACCATGGCTTAGCATGTCTATGTGGCTACAATTTAAACTTATCAATAGTCCGAGGATCCACATAACTCAAGTTAGAACCAGGGTCAATTAAAATAGAAATTAGATGGTTGGCGATCATACCTCCCATCTCCACCACTGAATCTTGTTGGTCGGCTTGTTTATTATCCACGACTGCATAAATTCATGGCATACTCCTACCACATCATTGACAGTGGTAGCTTCTTGGATGTTGTAAAATCTCCTTTTGTTCTATTGTCTGTGCAGACAGTCCCTCAGTAGATTCTCTTCTCCACAACCCCAACATTTCAAGGGTTCCTTCTTTGGGTTGTTGGTCTTTCCTAGGATTGATCCAAAAGGTTTATTTCCACTCTAGGAGGGGAAATTCTACTGGTGCACACTTCAGGTAGGAAGGCTTATCCTTGAATCCTTCCTATAGTTCTTAAATATTTGGGATTTAAACCCCTTCTTCTTGAACCTCGAACTATTCTTCTACTTCCAGTCCTTGTGAAGTTATGTTTGACGCCTGAATTGTTCATAACAATATATTGCCTTCCGGATAGTGTCTTCTAAGGTATTTGGCTCGTCAAACTCAATCATGTTCTGGTATTTCTGAGGTAACCCACTAATAAATCATTGCACTTTTACCTTATCCTCTTTTATGTAGGGTACATACCTCATCAACTCAAGGAATTTACTAACATATTCCTCTATGGTGAGTTGTCCCAGCTTGAGTTCATAGAACTCTTTAGTCTTCTCGTCGAAATATTTTTCTGACAGATACTTCTTCTTGAAGTGTTTCTCAAACAATTTCCAAGATAGGTCCTCTTCATGGATTCTTTTCACATTCTTAATATCTTCCCACCAAATGGAAGCCTTTCCATTTAGGTTGAAGGTGGCTATTTGAGCCTTCAAGGTTTTAGAGAAATCATGGACTCTTAAGTACTTCTTTAGTCCAAGCAGCCAAGCTTCTGCCTCTTATGCTTTCTTAATATCACCATCGAAAGAGGGTGGTTTGGATTTCTTGAACTCTTCAGGGTTATGAATTTTGGAATGCTTTCATTTCTTCTTTTTCCTTTGGGAATGTGAGCTAGTTTTACTACTAGAAGATCCTTTTGAGTCCCCAGTTTCATTTCTAGAGGATTCTCCCGATGAGTGTCCCCTATCTCCAGGTTGGACCTTCCTTGAGGTACTCCTCCTAGTGTGGCCACTTATGGGACCAAATTTTTGTATCTCAGGTGGAATTCGGTTCCTCTTCATCTGTTGTTGGTTCACATGATTGATAGCAGGTCCATGTTGCAACTGTCTCTGTATGTCAGATAAACTCTGGAACAAGACTACATTAATTTCCATTTTCTTCTCTTTTTCTTTTATCAATCTCTTGTTGTCAGCCTTACAGTTCTGTAACTCGACCATGAGTCTCCTTACATTCTCAACCAAATCAAGAGGAGTCTCTACCGCCCTCCTCTCATCAGATTCCTCATCTCTATTGTGGGATCCATCCCCCACTTCATGGTACATTACCACCCTTTATGCTTGCAGTTTTCATGTGACCGACCAACCGCTTGAGTGTTGACAAGACACTTGCTATTAGTTAACAATATATTAGTATATGAACAACGCATAACTCATATTTCTTAAATACAAACACACACACACAACATGAAGCTTTCATTATTTTCTGTAATAAGGGCTTAACCATACTTTTTAGGAAGGAAGTAAGGTAGGGTGTCACCTTTAAATCCCTTTAATGTGGTTTTTACACAACTTGTCCATGATCCCAAGTAGGCCAAGTGTGGTAACCATTCTATGATACCAATTTGTAGCACACCCATAGTGGGGCATTAAATTTTCATTCTTATTAAGAACTAAAGACCTCCATTCGGAGTCTCAAATCCCATTTTTCTCGTCCAGGGATTTCTCGCCGCAGTTACCATACTCATAACTGAAATCATAACTGGAAGGATACGCCTCTCTCTATATCCTCATGTGTTCATTGGTTGAGGCCGTGGAACTTCCATGTGGGTCTGACTCAATAGGTTCCTCGCGCACGTAAGGACTTCGGAATTTGGGTGTTCTCGTCTCACCTGACTTCGATTTCGTCGAAGTCTGAACTCGCAGACAGTCACGGGTCAAATCACCGGTCCATACTCTGGTCAAAACCAATGACTGAGATCAACTTCGGGTCTTGAGCTTTAGGAGTTCTTGACTCACTTGACTCTAATTTTGTCAAAGTACGAACTCACGGACATACACATAGTTGGATTAGGGGCGACACGTGTCCTCACCCGAAGTGATGCATGTCATGATTCGAAGGTCCTATGGGGTAGGTGATGCACATAAAACTAGGTGGCATGTGGCTTATTAAGATTGGATCCACGCCACCATGGATGAAATCAGTATAGCTCGTCACCTTGGGCTGACAATATTCTACATTCCTCAGATCGCACGGTTGAGATCCAGTCATGTAGTCCTATAGATCTACGAATCTAGTTACCTTGGGGTTTCGATGTTTGAGAGTATTGCTAAGAAAACTCATCTTACCTTCCGAAGTGTCCAATCTCTGAAGTAGAGGGACTAGAGCCACGCATCCCCAATATGATGATGGTTGGGGAAAGGATTTGGAGGATCCCATGATCTATGATGCTGGGTCCTTCGTGGCTCCATCCTTTGGGGTTGTGGCCCTCGATTTAATTTAGCGAGATAGGTCCACCCAACCACTTGGAAAAAACACCTATCATTGGTCAATCTCACGGGAGACCGAGTCTCTCAGTCACCCTCAACCTGCGTAAGGATAGTAAGGTTGGTCTCACTCTGAAGACTTGGACTTTTGGAGCTACGAAGCCAAGAGAACATGGTTTCCTTGGGATTATCCCAAGGTTCCTGGGTATTGGTCATGTGGGTCCTTTCGAACGGATCTCTTCCGCTTGTCTCTAAACGAAGAGACCTTCTCTTTTCAGGGCTTCAACTTAGTTACCCCTCCTAAGATTTACCATTAAAGGGTTGAGGACTTGAGTCTGGAAATCTGGTCACCCAAAAAAGGGGTTTGGAAGAGGTATCCTCTTCGGACGGATAGTTTTGGGTCGACACAATATCTCCTATCTTGACCATCTTAACAACTTATTCCACAAAAAGCATCCATAATTAAACTGAGCATGTTGTCTATCTGTTGGAAGTGTAAATTCACAAGGAGATGAAATCATATACATGACATAGCCATTTCACATGGAAGAAATTTTTAAATGCACATATGCAGAAGACCAAGTAATCATCCATCATTTCAGTTTAACAAATAAAAAAGAGAAAATACTTATCAAAACGAGACAATGTGAAGCGACTTCCACTCCAAATGGATTTACCACTGGCCACCCTCGAGTTAGACCACGATGCTCTACTACACGATCCTTTCTGCTGGCTCAACAACAGTAGGGATGAAGGTTACTCTTCTCCTCCTGCAGGGTCTTGGAAATGGTTTACACGATACCGAGCAAGGAGGACTGACCTCGTTTATCAGCTTGTATTGTAACCTTCCCAACCATTTACTATGACCATAACACTTATTTCTAGTTATTCCTTGAACCCTAGATATTCACTTCTCATCTCTGCACTCTTCACAGGCCTCCCTCTCCCCACCACACCTTCCTTTCTCGCCTCTTTCATCAAGGTTGTGTGTGGCTCTAATTCCTAGCCCACGGTCAAGTCAAGAAACCTTACAGATGGGTGTTATTCCCCATCCCCTCATTAACTCTTGAGTAGGTCCTCCCACCTACCAGCCAGAGTAATTCATTTATGGGTCAGATGATTGTTCTGGTCCTGAGCAATTAAATCCAGTAAGTACTAGTTTGGTGAAGGTTAACGCAACCATTCTTGGTCCCCTTCACCATTTCTTTGTATAACATTCATGGTCTTTCTAAGTACACCCCCCTTCCAACAGTCATGAAACACTATCCATTTTATAGTAAATAACAAGGTTTGCATTCATTTACCTTTCATTCAAAGGTCCATCAAATCAACATTCACACCTATGGAGTTTTCCATAGTCTCTTTGCCATTATAGTTATATTTACAAGCTGGGGGAAACATGGTGTTACACAGAAGGAGATAGAATACATGTCTAGGGTCCCTTATTCATGAGAAGTTGGCAGCTTGATGTATGTGATGGTTTGCACAAGACCAGATATTGCACATGTAGTGGAAGTTGTGAGTAGGTATATGATCAATCTAGGTAAAGAACATTGGGAGGCAGTAAAGTGGATTCTCAGGTATTTTAGAGGTACTGCTGCTCATGCATTATGTTTTGGAGGTTTAGACATTGTTTTACATGGATATGTTGATTTAGATATGGCAAGTGATAAAGATACCAGGAGGAGCACCATAGGCTATGTTTTTAATATAGGTGGAACAACAATAAGTTGGATTTCAAAACTGAAAAAGTTTGTTGCACTTTCAACAACAGAGACAGAGTATGTTGTTGCTACAGAGGCTAGTAAAGAGATGATTTGGTTACAAAGGTTTATGGAGGAATTGGGAAAGAAGCAGGAGAATAGAAGGTTGTACTATGACAATGAGAGTGACATTCATATTTCAAATAACTCATCCTTCCATTAGAAGACTAAGAATATATAGCTTAGGTACAATTTCATACAATCTGTATTGGAAGATGGACATTTGAGTTTGGAAAAGATACACACTAGCCAAGATCCTGTAGACATGTTAACAAAGGGATTAACGAGGGAGAAATCGAGTTCTTGCTCAGTTTCAGTTGGTATTTAAGTATGAATATGAAGATGAGAAACTTTCCAGGTCCAAGAAGGATCATAGTCCAATAGATACAACAACGATGGAGTTGTTGAGATCAGTCTCCAAGTGGGATATTGGTGGTTGTGGAGCCTGATTATATTCCTGATTTAGAGGTCTTTGTTTTCAGCCATGTTTATACCCCATGATGACTTTACACCCTAGAATATTGTACACCCCTGCACACGGGGGAGTGTAGGGGGGTGAAGCCCCTGAAGGAAAAATGTCCTTGTAAATGTATATTGTAATTTCATAGTAAATATGGACCGTTCATTATAAGGTCGCATATATGACAGTAGAAGTTATGTTAGAGTTTTTTTCCCTAGAAGGTAACCCTCTTTATGAGGGAAATGTATTGTGGCTAGGTATTATTGCAAATATTGTTTTTGAGTGAGGATATTGTGAGATAAATAAGAGGAAGTTACAATGGGTGTGTTGTAGGTTGTATCACTTAATTTGATGGATAATAAGAAAGGAAGGAGAAATTTCTCTAGTGGACGTAGCCCAGACTGGGTGAACCATGTATATTTTTGTGTCTATTGTGTTGTGTATCTTTTGTGTTTTATTTCCAAATTTGTTTTATTTTATTACTCCGCGATCGTATTTTTCTAACAAATCTGTCACGAATTGATCATGTAGTTTCCTACCTCTTTGATGAGTTGGTGTGCTGATTTTTGGCCTCAACATTTTCTTTCACAGGTGGTGTTCCTCGGCTCGGTAGATGGGTCTGGGGATATTCCTAGTCGCAAAGTGGAATATGTCATGGAATCAATGAAAAAATTATCCACTTTTATGAGTTTTTCTACTGGGATGGTTTACAACTCATTTTTATTGAAGGATTCCTCTAGTTTCTCCATGTCTATGTCCACTAGATCCTAGTCATATAGCCACACGAGAGTGTCCCCTCCATCCTCTAGCTTATCCTCATTCTGTTGAGTTATGGGATCTATTTCATGATTTTTTCCATTGGCCGGTTCCAGCTATTTCTTGGCTTTTCCTTTGTCCTTGTCCCAGTCTCCCTTCTTGTGCAGACTTTCCACTTCCTCTTCCACTGGGAGTTGATTTAGGATATCAAAAGATTTGTTGATGGGGAATTTCTGGTTTCTCCCTTGATTTGTCTTTCTAGGGGGTTGTTTTTTCTTCCTGTGACCGTAGTGTAGACATCCTTTTTCTTTTCATCCCCTACTTTTGAGTTTTGAGCATTTAAAGGACAATCATGAAAAAGATGACCATGTTCATGACATTTTCTGCAATGGAAGGAAGTGTGCTCATAATACATGGTTTGGTTCCAGTCCTCATCTTAGTATTCCAAGGTTAGTGAACCTGGTAAGGCCTTCGAGATATCCATGTATACACATATGCATGCATATGAGGTGTATTTACTTTTTTTGGTTGCCTTTGAGGATTTTACATATCTTCTCACTGTATTCCCTATTCCCATCATTAAAAACCATATTTACTGTGGGAGGAATTTGGTGAATATATCTGCAATTTGTTCTTTAGTATCCACATATTCCATTTTAACAACTTTTTGAGAAACTTGTTCCCTTAAAAAATGAAATTTGATTGGGATATGCTTGGTTTTTGAGTGCATGACAAGATTCTTAGAAAGGTTTATGACACTGGTATTGTCACAGTTAAGAATAATTGGATGATCATACTTTACTTGTAGGTTTTCTAGGGTTTGTTTCATCCAAATTACTTGAGTGAAATAGGTGGCATCGACAATATATTCAACTTCTATTGTTCACATTGATATACATGTTTTCTTCTTACTTAACCATGATACTAGAAACTTTCCTAGGAAGAATGCTCCTCCACTAGTGATTTTACTATCATCCACACTACCAACCCAATCTACATCAGTATATGCATTTAAAGTAAAATATTTTGTTTTTGGATACCATAATCCAAAATCCAAGGTAGCTCTTAGATATCTAAATATCCTTTTTACTGCCTTCAAATGAGTCTTTTTAGGTGCAGATTGAAATCTTCCTATTAGTCCTACAAATTGTATGATAAGCATAGAGGGTCTTTCACAGTGCAACATATTAGATATCAATTTCGGGATTAACTGCATAGTTTAAGTCATTAATCTATGACCCATATCCATGAGTATTAGTCACAACTGACCAATAATTCTCATGATTTGAATAGCCCACTTAGCACTTATTGCATATAATAGGATATCATCATTAAAAACCATATTTACTGTGAGAGGAATTTGGCCTCCTTTCACCGTTGTCCTCTTTTGATCTTTCTATTGCAGCCTTAGGATGATTAGAACCTTGATGTTGGACTGCACTGATAACATGAGAACAATCATCTTTGAGATTAAGACGTGAAGACACATATTCAGAGGACTCTTTGGATGACTTGGAGGGATTGTCCACTCCTTTTCCTTTATCTTTCTTAGGCTTGGGAACATCAGTTTTTAGCCTCTTACTTGCATGATAAGATTGCACAGGTGAGACAACATGATCAACTTGGGAATTTGGATTTTTTGGCAGTGGAGGAGGGGGTAATGGAAAAGACAAAGTAGGCCAACCATGGTGATAAGAAGAAAGTTGATGGACAATATCTTTCCAACCATCATTGGGAGGTGGTTATGGCTGCATAGAAACGTGAGGGGGAACATGGATACTAAATTTTTTTTTATGTGGTTGGAAGGGAGGCCTCTTAGTTCAGGGTTGGAGGATCCCATGGCCAACTAGGTTGAAAAACCTAGCTTGAAAAAGATGATTTAATTACCATGGATCAGTGCCAAAATGTATGGAAAAGCATGGCCTTCTATGGCCTCTTTTCCAATTTCCTTTGCCTTTATTATCACCTCTGTCGTTACTGCCTCTACTAAAGAAACTCATCCTTAGGAAATATGCAAAAAATTTTATGAAAAAATATTAACAATCCATTCATCAATACTCTACCTAAATAAAATCAAAATGTTGGCTCTATTATTCACCACAGAAGCACATGCAATCCATCCATCAAAATTTTAAAACTCAATAATCAATTTCCATTTGAATAGGGAGTGATAGGGCTATTGGGAAGACAAGGGGCTTATAATGTGCGAAAAATGGTAGCATGGATGAGAAACTACCTATGAATATTGTTCAAGAAAATGTAGAAGTAACGGGGACTGTATCCATATCCAACTTCCAAACACAAGTGATTAGCTAGCCTTTTCTCTTTTATTATTAATCCTTTACCTTTTCAAAAAGAATTTAAATTTCATAATAATAGAATAGGGAATGTGTTTAATGTATTTGGGAAGGCGAGGGGCATATAATGAGTGAAAAATAGTATAATGAAAGGGAAAAAAAAATGATTACTGGTCTATTATATTGAATAGTATCTAAAAAATGCCATCATCATCAACTGCCAAAAATTCCATCACCATCACCATCAACTGCCAAAATTTTTCTCTGTTTCATAATTTAAATCCAATACACAACAATTTTATAATACCTAATGTAAAACCCTAGGAATTTTCCAAGACTTTCAAAATTTACAACTCCAATTTCCTTTTCTTTTCTTTTTATCATCAGATCTTTTATAAAAGACGGTTAGCAGGGTCACTCAACAAAATTAAAACTAGACTACATCAAGTGCGTGTGGGAGGCTGAGAACACAACATAAGCCATCAATCTTTCACTATACAACACTAGTATCACAAACTTTAATATTTGTTGCGTAAACATATTGGGTTAGAAACCCATGTGCAACTTGTGCTCATTGTTTATTAAACATAATACCACTTCAAAATTGATGAACCCCGATTGATACATAAAAAATGAGACAATAATTAACGCAACTAACCAATCTTCCCACTATCGGGTTAATCACTTATAACATACATCAAGACCAGAGTCTGAATATCTTAATTTCCATACATCAATAAAAGAACTGAGGTATGTGAAAACACAAAGGATAAACCTTCACAAGGGGTTTGTAAAAACATTTAATCATCTCTTATCACAACAAACTTCCCACATAACTCTCTACATACCTCTCATGGTGGCCGCAAGGCAAATACGCATGTACATTAAAAAACAATTGACAAGTAATTTGAAGGATCTACAAATCTTCCAAAGACTGGGTAATGGAATTTAAGCAAACAATTATTCTTTTTTTTCACAAAGAAAATAAACCCTTGAATTTTAATGACTAGAGATGAGTGAAACCAAAAAATTATTTGCCACAATCACACATTCTGTACGCAATGCTATCGCATAATCCAAATAGAAAGGAAATTTCAAACATTAATCAGTTTGAAACACTTAAATGCCAACATGGAGAACCTCCACTTTAAATGCAATTTACACAATCGATACCCACATACATTCATTTAAAATTCAGAAAGAAAACATAGTCTGTAAGCAAATCTAAGAGCCAACATCCTGATTTTATTTTGAGTGGAGCTATATTTCATGAATGGATAAGTAAGATCCATCATACATGTATGAATAATGGTAGGAAAACCACAAGCGCGCCTATTCTTTCCAAGGCTGAGAAAAATGGAGGCAACATGAACCAAAACAACCAACACAATCGTGAACCAAGTGAGGGTGGTGACCTCGAGGTAGGGTTAGAGAGACATGCAGTAATTCCACATCATATCTCACATTAATTCCATCAACTATAGCCAAGTACGAGTATACTCAATACATCCAACGCTGCACGCATAGTCCACTAAATGTGCCACATAACATTTCAATCCCAAAATCAAACTTGCCACCTTCCATTAACCCATAAGTTTTATATGCATACTTTAAAACTTAGCAACAAATACATATTATGTCCCACATTCTTTTCTAGGGAAGAATTGTCACTTTATAAAACTTAACCAATGTCCATGATAATAAAAAGAATATCATAAGTACGATATGCCATAACTATACATGGCACATTCTTGGAGTTTAAATCAACAAGTCAATTTATATGTGTAGCAAGAATAAACCAAGATGCTCATTAAAACAACATTTTCTCCCTTCCCCTTTAAAATTAAATTAAATTGCCAATACATCATCATTCATTTATTTCACACAGAAGCAGTTTCAAATTTCAAATTGTAGAATCATATTTGCAAGGTAACTATGTGCACGATCAAATAAATGCATCTTTCATCACTATTCACACAACGGGGTCCCACCTATTTAGTATATTATATATATATATATATATATATATATATATATATATATATATATATATATATAAGTAATAAGGCATTGCAACCCATTTGCAGGTAGGGATTCCATGTTGCGCTTTTGGGTGTCAATGAACTGGGAACTCCATAGGGAAATATGTTCTCAACAGATTTAGAACTCAGAATGTTTTGGTTTCGCATACCAATAGAAATAGACGATTGAAAAACTGTTGAAAATAATAGTTATGCAGCAGGGGGAAAAATGGTTTAAGGGAAATAATGGGATAAGACTTTGGGAATAACTTATGGAAAGTGATATGTATGAGGGGAGTTGGTACTATATGCGTAACGATTGAATAAGACATAGCAGATAATGCTTCTTAAAATTTCAAGGAGAATATTTCTCATATTCTCTTGAATCTCAGGATGGAGGGAAGAAAGGGATAGCAGAAACAAGTAATAAGACAAAACAAACTATAATACAACAATATTGAAAGAAAACAACTATTTCAATGATGTATGAAAGGAGGACATTGGGATAGTTGTGTGTACCTTATTTTTCATCGATCAACAATACTTACAGAATGACATTGTTAGGGAAAAATTGATCCATACTTTATTTCTGATAATTATGAAAAATGAAACAACATAAATTAAAACTCAACAACCCAAAGTAAAAAGAAAATAGTAAGAGAAAAGATTATATACAACAATTATTTTTTCATAAGTGTTAATGATCAAGCCGGTTCCACATAATGTTTCAAGTGGGAACCATTAGTACTGTAAGAGAACAATCACTCTTCCAAATACTTTCGAAGGTATGGGTTTGTGCCCAAGATAAAAGTGATTTTGAAAGGACCTAGCCATAATTTTTGGAACTTAGAGTGCCTTCCTCTTTCAACATGGGATGAGTCCCATAGTAGGACTTTTTCATCAATCTTGAATTCAACAGCCTTTGCCCGTTTGTTAAAATACTTTTTCACAATTTGTTGCCTTCTTTTTATGTTCTTTAAAGAAAAAATCCTTTGTTCTTCCAGGGATAACAATGCATTTATCCTTTGGGGAAAATTGGAATAATTTAATTCTCCAATATGTAACATTAGCCGTAAGGAGGAAAGCTTTAGTTCAGTAGGAAGAATATCCTCTTGGCCATATATGAGATGAAAGGGATTAAATATTTTACATGCTTTGGTGGTTGTGTGATCTACCCAAAGAGCATAAGTGAGAAGTGTGTGCCACTAATGATGTTTTTCTTCTATGATCCTCTTTATGATCCTAACCAGATTCTTGTTAGTGGAGTCCGCTTTCCCATTTCCCTGAGGGTAATAAGCATATGAAGTAAAAATTTTGACACCTAATTTAGCTAGAAATTGAGTCAATTTTGCATAAATGAAGGCTGGGCCATTGTCCATAATGATCTCTAATGAGATGCCGAATCTAGAAAAGATATTAGATTCTAGGAAATACATTACTTGTTCATCCTGTGCATGTCTAAGAGGGATAGCCTCATTCCACTTAGTAAAATAATAAGTGGTTATCAAAATAAATATATGTCCGATAGAAGATGGGGGATTGATAGGGCCAATAAAATCTAGACCCCATTTAGAAAAACAGAAATTTGGAAGGATAGGTTGTAAAGGAATAGAAGAAAGGCATTCTTTCCCAACGAATTTTTGGAATTTATCACAGGATCTTGCAAATTCATATGAATCGTGGAATATCGACGGCCAATAGAACCATTTCTTATGATATTAAAAGCAGTAGCCTTAGCAGAAAAATGACCACCGATGTGGATGACATAAGTTGATGATCCATGGATTTTGTGTAACAATTTTTGTGCTTCTTCATCATTTACACATCGAAGTAACAAACCATCAGCAGACCTCCTAAACAAAGAGTCCCCCAAAATGATATACTTGGAAGATTCAAGGCAGAGTCTCCTTTTTTGGTGAGGATCTAAGTTATCTGGGTACTTTTGATGCTGCAAATAATACACCATATTTTTATACCAAGGATGATCAACTATAGAAAGATTTTGATTTTCAATATAGAATAGAGTTGAAAGATGATTATATTGATCGTCAAGTTCTTCACTTAGTTCAGGGTGCTGAGCTAAGTGAAGGGATAAGTCTTGTCCCTTGATTGTCTTTGAAGACATGATTGTCAAATAATGCTCCTGAATTTTGGCAAGCTAGTGTGCAAGTTTTCCTGAAAGATAATTCTGTGAAAGCATAAACTTGACAGTAGGCAAAGGTGCTTTTACCTACGTATGTTTTCCTAAAATAAAATGACGAAATTTTTCTATAGCCTTAACAAGAGAAAAAACATGTTTCTCAATATAAGAGTATTTGATTCATCATCTGATAAACTCTGGCTCATGTAAGCTACTGGTTTTTCATTATTTTGGTCATCACTTTGTAAGAGGATAGCATAAATTGTTT
Organism: Picea engelmannii; assembly: GCA_009831015.1. Classification (NCBI taxonomy): domain Eukaryota; kingdom Viridiplantae; phylum Streptophyta; class Pinopsida; order Pinales; family Pinaceae; genus Picea; species Picea engelmannii. The sequence goes on from ML785858.1 coordinate 253,239, forward strand.
CCTCAGTGGAATTTCTATATATGATAAAGTGTTTTCAAAATTTGGTTTCGCCAGCACTGGTGCAGAGATGACTGCTTTCTTAATCCCAAGGAAATAATTCTTGACGTCATTTGTCCAATAAAAAGAATGATCTTGCTTCAAAATATTATGGATTGGTTTAACAATGATGGAAAAACTAGGGATGAATCTACGGACAAAATTAATAATGCCCATGAAATCTTGAACCTCTTTCTTGGAGGTGGGGGCAGGGAGGTTTAGAACCGCAGTAATCCTTTCAGGATCTATGCTTATCCCTGAATAAAAAAAAATATGACCGAGGAGATTTCCCTTCATGACGCCAAAAATAGACTTGGAAGGATTTAAAGAAATTCCAAATTTTCTGTTGCGCATGAGAACTTTTCTAAGATGACCAAAATGATCCAACCGGTTTTTAGAATAAACAGTCAAAACATCAAGATAAACTTGCATAATCTTACCTATTAGATCGTCAAAATATCTCTACATAGCTCTTTGAAAAGGGCACCTGCATTTGACAATACAAAAGGCATGCGTTCATAAGAAAATGTGCCCCAACATGTGGTAAATGTGGTTTTGTACCTATCAGTCCTTTTTACCTTGATTTGATTATACTCGAAAAAACCGTCAAGTAAGGACATCATTTGAGACCCTACAAATTGTTGTAAAGTCATTTCCATATTAGGAAGCAGAAAATGGTCTTTGACACTTTCTTTGTTCAATGCACGAAAATCAACACATAATATGATCTGACCAATAGTTTTCTGAACAGGGACTAGATTTGAAACCCACTCAAAATGCTTAACTGAAAAGATTATATTAGCTTTCAACAATTTTTCCAATTCATTTCTAATAGTGGCTTCGAGCGCTTGGTTAATAGGTCTTTGTTTTTGACTAACTATTTTTACCCCTTCCTTGATAGGAATGGCATGATGTATGAGAGCAGGATCAAAACCATGGAGATCTGCGTATTACCATGCAAAAACATCTTGAAATTCACAGAGTAGTTCTGTGAATTTCTCTTTTTCTTCATTAGAACATTGGGTACCTAATTTAATGATCTTATGAGATTCATATGTCCCAATATTCAAGGAAATGGTATCACCAACTTTCCTTTTCGACTCCTCTTCCTTAATTTTTTCTTTGTTGCCTAGATCACTTGATGAAAATGAACTTTCGAGAGGAGTAAAGCCTTTAGGAAATTTTTCATCTTCAATAGATATGATTTCTTTGGGCTTAAACGGTTCATTTTGTATGAAAGCGTAAATGCCTTCATCAATCGAGAAGACCTTCCATGATTCTACGTTATCAGGGATGTGAGGATGATATAGAGATTGAAACGTACAATCAGGTCTTTGAGGCAAAAGCTGTTGGGTAGGGGACGTTGCAAACACAACTAACCTATCATCCATTGAATTAAGTTCCCTCTTAACATGAGTGATGTTGAACGATAATAGATTTGAAATGAAAATCCAAACAATTTGAGTATAGATTTTAAACAAATCATTGCTTGGTGAATAAATCTTATGTACAAGATTCATAAAAAGTTCAGAATCACCAAAAATTGTAAGGTTTCCACAACCCAGGTCATATGCATTTTCGATGCCTAAAAATAAGGCCTCAAACTTGGTGACGTTGTTTGTGCAAGAAAACTCTAACCTATAAGAAAATTTGTGGATTTTACCTATAGGATAATATAGAATGATATCGGATCCATTACCTTCGTTTGAACATGATCCATCCAAATGCATGTGCCACATGCAATCATCTAAATCAGTTGGTTCAAGTATAGTGTCACCCTCATCAACGAAGATAGAGTACACTCCCAAATCTTCTTCGAGATAGTTTACATTAGGTTTGGAAACACTCTCTATACATGGAGAAATTCTTCCTTGCCTAAGTACTATAATGTTCTTTCCATTCCGAGGGACGAACAAGTGTGTTCCATCAAGTGAAAGGTATCCACCAGTTAAAGCTTTCCAATCTCTTCCTAAAATAATGTAATAGTTATTCACTGGAATATCAATTACTTGGATGTTAAGGGTTGTTCTTATCTCAGGATGTACACACAAAACTAAGCTTACATCCTTGATTTCACCTATGGTTGATTGTTGTAAACTGTTATAAGAGAGAATGCTTCTAGAATTTTCATTAGTGCATGATAATCGAAGCTCTTCCATGATAATTTTAGACATTACACTTGGACTGGATCTGCCATCAATTAGGCAACAATGAGCTATTCTATCCATGATTTTTACAGAGATATAGAAAGGGTGATTTTTTCCAGTGTTCCCAAAATTATTTACACCTATCTTATTTACAGTTGAATCCTCTTACTTTGACTCTTCAAATAGATTGGATATGGTATAAATTTTACCTTCCATAAAGTTTTTGAGATGCTTTTGTTGTTCTAGGATGAAAACCACGTCCAAAAGAGTAGCATCAACTTTGATATTATCCAATTGATTATGGATGTTATACTTAGAAGAGGGAAGAGGAGAAGACACTCCTTGATTATCCAAATTTATGACAACTTGTGTGTCAACACTTTGAGAAGATGAGCTTGGGGTGGAATAAGTATGAGGAAGGTCATATTTTCCCTTGGCAGTGTACGATTTATTCCTAGTATTGATTACCATAACATCTTTTAGTTCAAACTAATCTAAAACAACGATCGTGGTATTGGGCATTTTTCCAAAGATCTTATCTATGACATTTTTCTTAACTTCGCAAGTACTTCCTTCATGATTTTCTTCACAGAAGTTACACCAACTGCGAGACATTATGGCATTTGGCTGAAAAATGTTTTCATTAGTACTTCTAAAAGGTGCTAAGGAAGAAGAAGGTGCCCCAGGGGCAGGGGACGGGGAATTTACTTTTCTTTCTTAGGATATCATCCTATTATTCATATCTTGAATGAGTTGTAGGAGGGAAGGAATATTTGTTTGCTTGACCAATTATCCCTTATGGAAACCCGTTCTTTCGAGTTTCTCCTCATATTATAGGAAAGTATGAAGAGTGGAACCAAGATTTTCAATAGCCTTCTCTTAAAGTCTATGATGATAAGGAGAAGGTAATGCATTGTAATAATGCATGAAAGCAACTTGATTTTGAGGATTGATTAGTTCAGGGATTTGATTATATAATTTGGTGAAGAGAAGGTTAAAAGACTTAATGGTTTCACCATATTTATAGGAAATATTGGTGTATTCCCTTAACTTCTCATTTGGACTCTTAGATTGTCCATAAGTGGACTTGAATGAGTAAACCAATTCTTCCCAAGTGGAAATAATTTTTGGAGGGAGATCAAAAACATCTACTTCATCCTTCCCTTCGAGAGAGTTGACAAATAGATGCATGCAAGTTTCGTTATCGTTAGCCCTTATGTTATGAAAAGCATTAGAAAATGATACCATATGTTTGTTTGTAGTAACGATATTATTTTCCGAAAACCTAGGTAAATGCTCCTTGAATTTTAGTAATGGGTGAGTAAAAGGTGTCATATTCAAGGGAGAAGATACGTGCTATGGGCTGGTTGTAGCATATTCCTCGAATTGGAAAATCCCATATTTCTTTATGACCTTAGCAGGATTGGTAGTGGATTGAATAGGGATCTGATGACTATAGATACTACCAATTACTGATGAAGCAGAAGGTTGCAAGGAAGAGGAACCTGCGGTGCCACGACCACTACCCACAAATTTCATGTAGAAAGTGATAGGTATGGGTGAAAAAGGTGAACTAGAAGAATAAGATAAAGTTCACCTAAGAGCACTTTCTTGTGTTCATAAGATAATTTTCATCCTTCCTATTTCAAAAATAGGGGTAGCTTCAAGGGACAACCCTCTTCTTCTTCGAGAGAGGCGAGGATTAGAGGACATGAAATGAAAGACCAAAGAAGTAGGAAAAGGGAGGTTACTGTTGATTTTTGAGCTGTCTTTTCCTAGATTCCCAACGTTCACAAATATTTATGTCCCTTTTAATTACTTCCCAAGAGTGATCAAGTTCATCACGAGTACTAGAAGTTTCTAAAATAGTGTTGAATAAGGTTAATGCAATGTTGGTTTGGTCATCAAGACTGTTTCCAATATTGGGTTGTCTTGTAATGGGTACTTTCATGGGAAAATCAGTCAAAGAGTAATCGGCCAAAATAGAAAAATGAAAGATAATCAAACAATCAACAAGAGAGATGTAGAATATCTCCCTAATATGGTCGCCAAATAAATATTGAGGAAAATGTATGTAGAAACTTACTCAAACATTTTCAGATCTTGTCGGGCTAAAGAAATATAGTTGGGAATGTTACCCGGGGTTTATAGCCTTAAAACTAAAAAAACCAATCACTTAATCTGTAGGTATTAAGTACAAGGGACTAAGGCTGGTTTGTTTTATATATTATATGTAACTGTGTAAAAAAAAAACTTGAACATAAATTACATGAGTGTGTACATGGAGATAAAAGAAAATATGAACCAAATCATCAAAATACATATGTGATATCGAAACCAGAAAACTGATTTTTATATTGATTTCATTCTGAGATACAACACTGAATTCTCTTTACAAACCCCTGCGAGGGTAGGGCACAAAGTCATATTTAGAAGCCTCCGATGGGCACCATACAAGAAGACTCTGACAATAAAATAAAACTAAAGCTAAATATCTGGATCAGCTTGCCACAAAATTTTGTCACTTGACTCTGCAAGATATTCTTTATCAGTCATGGAATTTAATTCATAAAAAAACAAGAACACACAAACTGCCAAAGGTAAATCATACACCTTTAAAACAAGCTGCTGAAATATATGATTCCGTTTTGAATCATGCTTCCTTCAATAAGACCTTACTGTCATCAAGAGGTTTAATCCTTCTAGTAAACTCAGAATGAATGAAAAATGAAAGTATCTCACTAGTATAGAACAAACCTTATGGATGTAGTTATCCTTCTATTCTCCTACTTTTGTCTCTTCATTTGGTTGAGCTTTTATTCCTTCTCAATAGGTTATGGTAGTTCAACTACCTTTTTGGTTAAGAATAATTATCTTAACTAATTAGTTAAGATAAAAATTATAATAATATATATAAATAATGGTCTAATTAAATAATAACTAAATAGGTGGGACCCCTTATGACTCCCATTTTCATTTCTTTTAATAATCATCAAACATGAAATATAAAACCTCAATCATTTGATTCAAGCATCCTCCTTGTAACTTTCATTCTCATATTTATGATCAAATATTTTAATATCAACTAAATATAATATAACCATATCCAAAAGTTGCATTTTATCTATGTTATCCAAAAACAATTGCCTAAATATATGCCTGCTATTCAAAACATTGTCAAAATAAAAATACTATCCTCAACAGAAAATAACATTAATCATCATTAAAAACCATATTTACTGTAAGAGGAATTTGGCCTCCTTTCACTATTGTCCTCTTTTGATCTTTTTGTTGCAGCCTTAGGCTGATTGGAACCTTGAGGCTGGACTGCACTGATAATGTGAGAACAATCATCTTTGAGATTAAGACATGAAGACACAGATTCAGAGGACTCTTTGGATAACTTGGAGGGAGTGGCCACTCATTTTCCTTTATCTTGCTTAGGCTTGGGAACATCCGTTTCTAGCCTCTTACTTGCATGAGAAGACTGCATAGGTGAGACAATATGATCAACTTCGGCATTTTTATTTTTTGGTGGTCCAGGAGGGGGTAATGGAAAAGAAACAATAGGCCAACCATGGTGATGAGAAATAGGTTTATGGAAAATCTCTTTCCAACCATCATTGATAGGTGGTTCTGGTTGCATAGAAATGTGAGGGGGAACACAGATACCATAAACTATTTTAAGTGGTTGGAAGGGATGCCTCTCAAGTCGAGGCTGGAGGATCCCATGGCCAACTAGGTTGAAGAACCTAGCTTGAAAAAGATGATTTAATTCATTTGGATCAACATCTAAATGTATGGAAAACTGTGGCTTTCTATGGCCTCTTTTCCAATTTCCTCTGCCTCTATTAGCACCTCTGCCATTATTTCCTTTTCTAAAGAAACTCATCCTAAGGAAATATGCCAAACATGTTATGAAAAACTCTTAACAATCCATGCATCAATACTCTACCTAAATAAAATCAAAAGGTTGTCTCTATTATTCCACACAAAAGCACATGCAATCCATCTATCAACATCTTAAAACTCAAAAATCAATTTCCATTTGAACAAGGAGTGATAGGTATATTGGGAAGATGAGGGGCTTATAATGTGCAAAAAATGGTAGCATGGATGGGAAACGACCAAAAAATATTGTTCAAACAAATGTAGAAGTAACAGGGACTGTATCCATATCCAACTTCCAAACACCAGTCATCAACTATCCCTTTCTCTTTTGTTATTAATCCTTTCTCTTTTAAAAAAGAATTTGAATTTCATAATAATAGAATAGGGAATGCTTTAAATGTATTTGGGATGGAAAGGGGTATATAATGAGCAAAAAATGGTATAATGAAAGGGAAAAAAAGATGAATATTGTTCTATTATATGCAATAGTATCTTAAAAAATTCCATCACCATCAACTGCCAAAATTTTTCTCTGTTTCATAATTTAAATCCAATACACAACAGTTCTATAATACCCAATGTAAAACCCCAGGAATTTTCCAGGATAGTCAAAATTTACAACTCCAATTTCCTTTTCTTTTCTTTTTATTAGCAGAGTTTTTATAAAAGACTGTTATCAGAGTCACTGAACAGAATTAAAATTAGACTACATCAAATGCGTGTGGGAGGCTGAGAAGACAACATAAGTCGTCGACCTTTCACTATACAACACTAGTATCACAAAATTTAATATATGTTGCGTAAACAGACTCGGTTCGAAACCCATGTGCAACTTGTGCTCATTGTTTATTAAACATAATACCAATTCAAAATCGAAAAACCCCAATTTATACATAACAAATGAGACAATAATTAATGAAACTAACCAATCTTCCCACTGTCAGGTTAATCACTTATAACATACATCAAGACCAAAGTTCAAATCTCTTAATTTCCATACATCAATAAAATAACCGAGGTCTGGGAAAACGCAAAGGAGAAACCTTCACAAGGGGTTTGTAAAAACATTTAATCATCTCTCATCACAACAGACTTCCCACAGACCTCTCTACAAACCTCTCATAGCGGCCACAAGGAAAATATGCCCATACATTCACAAACAATTGATAGGTAATTTGAAGGAGCTACAAATCTTCCAAAGACTGGGTAATAGCGTTTAAGCAAACAACTATTCTTTTGTTTCACAGATAAAAAAAATCCTTGAATTTTAATGATCAAAGATGAGTGAAACCAAAAAAATATTTTCCACAGTCACCTATTTTGGATGCAATGCTATCTCATAATCCAAACATAAAGGAAATTTCAACCATTAATCAACTTGAAACACTTAAATTCCAATAGGGAGAAACTCCACTTTAAATGCAATTTACATAGTCAATACCCACATACATTCATTTAAAATTCAGAAAGCAAACACAGTCTATAAGAAAATATAAGAACCAACATCATGATTTTATTTTGAGTGAAGCTATATTTCATATATGAAGAAGTAAGAGCCATCATACATGTATGGAGAATGCCAGGAAAACCACATGCATGACTATTCTTTCCAAGGCCGAGAAAAATGGAGGCAACACCATCCAAAGAAACCAACACAATCACGAACCAAGTGAGGGTGGCAACCTCGACGTAGGGTTAGAGAGACGTGCAGTAATTTCACATCATATCTCACATTAATTCCATCAACTATATCCAAGTACGAGCACACTCAATACATCCAATGCGTAGTCCACCAAATGTGCCACATAACATTTCAATCCCAAGATCGAACTTGCCACCTTCCATTAACCCCTAATTTTTATATGCATACTTTGACACTTAGCACCAAATACATCTTATGTCCCACATTCCTTGCTAGGGAAGAATTGACACCTTATAAAACTTAAATAATGTCCATGATAATGACAAGAATATCATAAGTGCGATATGCCATAACTATACATGTCCCATGCTTGGA
>ML785858.1:278490-290497 GCA_009831015.1 Picea engelmannii
ATATATATATATATATATATATATATATATATATATATATATATATATATATATATATATATATATATATATATATATTTGTTTTTCCCTTTTTATGGTCTTTCTTATTGCAAGCTTCGTCATCATCATTATCTTCTTGTTTGGGATAGGGACATTTTTTAGTGAAGTGTCCAATTTTTCCACAGTTGAAGCATTTGAAAGGTAATTTCCCTTTGTATTTTCCAGACCATTTCTTGAGTTTTATTATAAATTTGACCTCTTATTCATCTAATATATCTGAGTGATTTTCATTTAGAACATGATTATGGTTCCTTGTTTCTTTTGATGTTTTGAATGTTGTTTCTCTTTTTGATGACTTTTATTGCTCGATTCTCATTTCATATGCTATAATAATCCCATGAAGTTCATCCATTGTAAGGTTGTCAAGGTCTTCTCTATCTTCCAAGGTAGATACCTTGGCATCATATCTCATTAGTGATGATCTCAACACCTTTTGGACAATAATCTTATCTTTTAGCTCTTCTCCCAATGCTTTGATTGAATTGAGTATTTCATCCACTATTTGAAAATATTCTACAATGTTTTCTTCCTCTTTCATATTCATACTCTCAAACTTCCCTATGTGTGTTTGAAGTTTATCTTTCTTGACCTTTCCATCTCATTCATAGATGATTTTTAGTTTATCCAAAATTTCCTTTGTTGATTTACAATGCATCACTTTTACAAATATATGATTTGCTAATCCTCCAAGAATAACATTAACAACTCTTGATTTGTCATTGCATAGCTTCTTTGCAACAATATCAATAGGTGCAACAATATCAGTAGGTGGAGTAGATGAAGTAGTGTAACCATTTTCAACAGATTGTCAGACATCATAGCCAAGAGCCATCATATAGTTTTTCATTCTTGTACTCCAAAAAGAATAATCATTTCCTTTAAATAATGGTGCTCTGTTGGAGGACATTCCTTCTTGTTGATCCATTTGATCTCTTCATAATCTATCTTCCAGTGGTTAAACTGTGGTGAAGGCACTTGCTTTGATACCGATTGTTGAAATATTGGCCAATACTGAGAGGGGGTTTGAATCAATATTGCTTCTTCTTTTAAAATTTTAACAATTATTAATTAACAAAATAATTAATCATAACAATTGATCAACAAGAATGTACTGAATACAAAAATTTAGTTATAAAAATAACAAGTACAAGTTACAATTGTGTGAGAGACACCAATCTCTCTTATTTTGAGCACCAACTCAAGGAGACACCAATCCCATGGTTTTAGAGCACCAACTCTAGGCAACTCCCTTGTTTCAAAGAACCAAATCTAGGAAGCACCAATTCCCTTGTGAAACAAGATTTAACCTGCAAAGAACTGCAATCCTCCCGAGCACCTCCATACCACCCTCACTGCATAAAATGTTTATAGTTTCTTTCTTGGACTCTGCTCCTTCTTTTGATCTTATGATGTATACTGGAGAGACACTTTCCTTCTTACCATTGTTCTCTCCTTATATAGTCTCTCAAGAGGTGTATGATATTGAAACAATGTGTCTTTTTGTAAAAGAGAAAATGAACCAATGTGTCTTTTTAATAATAAAACATTGCACCTCTTCATTTAATTAACACAAATGATGACTTTTTTGTTAATTGATTTTAATTTAAAAAATGTGTCTAAATCAAACAATGATTTTTGTATGAATATTCTGAAGTGATGATTTTTTTTTTTAAATCTACGACATGGGTTTTATGCAGAATGTGCCCAATTATCCAATACATGAGCAGTTTCCCCAGAAAATGTGTGAAGTGGACGATACGAGAGGTTCTTTGAAGGAAACTGATTTGTATTATTTTCAGCACGAAATGAGAGTGGAGATATAATAAAGAAATATACTGAGATATTGCAAGAGATCCAATAATATAACAGAGATATATCAGATATATAACAAGAGACACAGATATACAGTAATATACAATTTCTATTAATGAGTGAAATGTACAGAACTGTAAAATTACATAGTGAAAGACTCACTAGAATGGTGGTAGCTTATCTATGAGAAGAGATGTGACGGCTACAATCATTCACAAGAAGATGATTGATACAATGAGGCTCCAGAGACCTTTTTAAAATAAATAAAATTCAAAACCCTAACCATGGAAGATGAAAATCCAATAGTTTTGTGGACCTCGTTTTGGGTAGTTTGGTGTATCAACTTCCCTGGGGCCTAACTTTGGCATACGATCTCTGTTTGGGGCGCACGATAGCTTGTTGGAAAAGTATCGATGAGGAAATTAATTTGGGGGGCTCAATCATAGACTTTGGCTATTATTTAGGTGCCCTATCGTGAAAAAACGTCGTTTAGTCCCTCAAGATGGCCTCAGAAGTTTAGGAATCGAAAAACTGCTTAAAATAGTAAATTGTCAGAAGATTGTTTTGAGCCACTTCGAATAGGTGGGTAGAAATAAATATATACATGTATTAACAATTTGTTGAGATTTTTATACCAGATCCTTGACACTTGTTTTATTCTATTGAAGCACCATATTTGACCCTTTCTTCTTGTTTTTAGAGAAAAGTAACTTCTTTTTGAGGTTCCATTGTAAAGGTCTTCCAATGATATCTTCATGGAGTGAACAAGCCCTTCACTTATGTTAAATTGATTCACTTTTTAATGTATGCCAATAACATAATTCAACATAAACTTTTGCTAGGATACTGATATGAATACATAAACATTATTCAAGTTCTCGGTGACCATATTATCCTCTTTCCATCAATGCCAACATCATACACTATGTCCAATATTGACCATATTGGTCTCCTTTGACATCAATGCCAACAACATGTTCAACATACGTTCATAAAATAAAACACTAATATCCGATATAAGAAGGTTTGGAAAAGAAAGCAAGAACAGATGAATGAAGAGAAAGTGAATGAAGAACTCTGAAAAATAATACTCTTAGGATTTGCAGTAATGTGAGATCATGAAAAATATACATACAAAGAGGAAGATATTGAGATTCAAAATGATCATGTTGCAGAGAATATTGAAGTATTATTCCAAGCCATCTGACTTGGATACTCCCAACAATGTGAATATTGAATAGGGGGAGTCTAAGCAACATCATCTATTACAGATCAAAGAACTATTCTTTGAGAAATCTGAGGTGTTTGCAAATTTTGAGAAGGAATATTATGAATGGTATGACAATGGAGGTACAAAATGTCTTATGACAGATAGGTTGATTAAGAAACAATTTTTCGGAACACATCTCCATGCAATTACAAAGAAGTCAACTGACAGTTATGAAGAATATCATTGACACACCTTGGCAGATATTCATGATTGTATAGATGATTCCAATCACGTATTCAGGAAGGGACATATTCATTATAGATTTGTGCATTCATGTAGAGTCTAATTTGTATATTGAATAGACAGTTTAAGAACTAGGAATATGTAGTGATCAGTTGCAACTAAGTCAAAGAAATCTCCAGAAGATTAAAGTTATAGATGGGTTAACATCATGTGCAGTTGAGTAGCATAGTCATGGATAATTGTTATGACATATTGACAAATATGATTTCATGATATATTTGGCAGGTATATGTTGGCCCTTGAACAATTTTTGAAGAACCTTGGTCATGTTTGACCATTTTTGGGACTTTGACAGGCTGGTTGAAGGCAAAGCGCAAGGAGAAGTGAAGATCACGGGATATCGCCCCCTTTTTAGGGTTTTTTGGGTTTAGGGTTTATGTAATGGGTATGGGATGTCGACTCATGGTTTACCCATGTTTAGGCCCCTTTTGTAATGTATAAATAGATATCTAGGCAATGTAGGAAGTGGTAGTGTGTGTGTGCGGTGAGCTAAGAGAGGATAATGGTAACTACTTTGTGCATGCTGTGATGAACACTTGCAAAGCTAAGTGAAAGTGATTGTAAGAAGCTTGTGTGAAGACTGTAAGAAGGCTTTGTGTTGTGACCTAGCTCGGGGAAGGAGGATCTGTCGAGGTGTGCGAATATCTCATGTTCTATGCAGAGTTGGTTTTGTGGCTCTGTGCATGTAAGAATATTGACTGAAGTAATAAAGAAGAAGAAGAGTTGGTGGACGTAGCCCCACACTGGGGTGAACCACGTATATCCTGTGTTGTTGTTGATTTGTGCATTATGGTTGTTATGTTATTGATGTGATTTATGCTTAGTACATTAATATATGCTAGATGCATCTGATAATGGTAGCTTAGTGCTTAGCAATGTGAATGAATGCTAGATCTGATATATTTCGATGTGCTTAGTGCTTGGATGTGTAAGATCTTGTTGAAAACCACATTGTTATGTAATTAGGTTTTTCTCCTGCGATGTGGATAAAGGATAAATATAATTGAATGTTAACTGCTAAGTGATTTGTTAAGTACTGTGATCCCAGATCTATGTACCAACTAGGTTGTAGACACTTGAGTCTTCCAACCACCCCTACCTCTACCTCGGGTGAGACTTCATATGCTTCATAGGTGTTGTCAAAAGGGTCGGTAGTTAGGGTTTTGTTGTTTCTATGTTGAAGCGTTGAACCCTGGGTCTACCCCTATGTGCCAACAAATGGTTCTGTTGCCTGGGAATTGAAACTGTGTCGGGAACTAGAACTGAGGAAAAGAGAAAGCTCTGTCCGTAGATCTGTTTCTTTAGTGCACAATATTCCACTTGACTTGCGAAGATATGTACTAATAGAGGAATCAGATCTGAAGAAAAGAGGTAAGATCTGAAAGCTTTGTGCTCTGATAAAGGTAAGATAAGTGAAAATTTCTGTTTCGAAAGAATGGATCTAGGAAGGCTTGATATATTTTGTCCTAATCTGAAAACTAGGGCACAACTAGAAGAAAGAAGATTTGATATGAGTAGATCTAATAGAAATAGTGAAAGATATGTTATTCCTATGCATAGAAAGAATATTTGGACTAACAAATGGATGCAGGACCCTAGAAATAATTTTTTGCAGGTTCGTTACTGTGATCCCAGTGCGCAATACAGGAAAGGTTGGGGATCATTTAGGAGAAAGAGAGTATTAACGCTTTGCTACAATTGTAGAAGGTCATGACATCTTGTTAAGGAATTCCCTAGTAAAGGTCCTAGTTGTCTTTGTTGTAAAGCTATGGACCATGAAGTTTTGGATTTCCCTAGAATGATTGTTAAAGTTGAAAATATGAATATGAGACAAGAAAACCATGAGAAAGGCCAAGAGACTAAGATTATGATAGAACCCCAGAAAGAATCAGAGACTGTATTATTGCAGATGAAAGAAACCCTGAATGATCACAAAGACACCATTTTATCAGAGATCTTAAAAGAGGAGTGAATAGAAGCAAGAATAGGAGACTTCCTGTTCTGGATGAGGAAACATAGGTGAATATCATGATAGAAAGAACTTGGGAAATATTGGGAAAACCAACTATGTTTTCTTCATTGGGAGGAATATGATTATTTAAAGGAAAGTTGATAACCCTATGTGGAAGACTTGCCCAGATACCTATGAGTGCTCATGGAACATCGACAGAGGAAGAATTCAAGGTCATTAAGTTTTTTGAGAACATCACCCCATTTTCTATGTTACTAGGAAAAACCTAGATTTAGAAAGACCAGATACGAAGGAAAGAAGAAGAGGAAGCTCTAGAACAAAAAAATAAAGAATTAAGGGATTTCATGGCTAGGAGAATAGCGCACTTAATAAAAGAACAAAAGGACAAGTCAAAGCTACTAAGGACCAGAGAATTAGATGTCAAAGTTAAAAGAACATAGGCAGACTTGAAAAACATGTCCATACAGGAGAGTAGAGCACCTATCCTAGAAAGAGAAGAAGTATTACCCTTGAACCCTGTGAAATATCATCAACAGTGAAAAGTTACTATGCTAAGAGTAGATAAGAACAATAATGGAAAGAGGAACCCAATAACTCAAATCACAGGAAAGAAAGCTAGAAAGCTCAGCAAGAAGAAAGCAAAGTTAGAAAAATTGCAGGAAGTTCCAGAGAGGATTTCGTAGAAATAAGTTTTATAGAACTTGAACCTCACCGGGATATCAAAACAACGTAGATTGTCACTTCTCCATGGTGGAGAAATATGATCGTTGGAGGCGTCTCGACTGTTGGAACAACGCTCCAGATTGGTTAGAAACCCAGTTATGGCTAGAAAGATCACCATTGGACCATTAAGACTACGCCATAATGGATGGAATTGCATTGATTGAGGATTTTTGACCCGTTAGAGGAATATGTTATGACATTGTCTATTTATCCCGTAGAATGTTGCACCAAGCACACTTTTGCAAACAATGATTATTTGAGCCCACAGGAATTGAACAACACATCATAAGAGACTGCTTCAGATTCACCGAGAAGGGGAGGAAGTGATGAAGTAGACAAAGAAGAGGACAAAGGGGAAGAATACAAGCAAAAGTAGGGTGAAGTAACACCATCTAAGGATCCCCTTGATGAGGCTGAGACATCCAAGAAAAAAAAGGTTTCCCCCATGAAACCTTCATCATGGAAGAATTCAAAAGCTAGTAAGCCCAAGTTGCAGACAGTGCTCATAGTGGATGACATCGACATCATCATCGTCGTTGTATCAGATACTTTAGAGGATATTTTACAACCCAATGAAGAAAAACAAGAGACCATGTACGATAGGGTCGAAGAATAACTGAAAGGGGTACAAAAAACCCTCTACTCTAGTCGCGCAGCGTCTACTGCGCCACTGCCATATGAAGGAATTGAGTTGGGAGATGAACCTGCCCAGCTACGCAGAATAGCAGATGCAACCGAAGCTCACCTTTGTCATGTATAGGAAGAAAAAGAGCAGGCCACAAAGGCGTTGAAGAAAGAAAAAGAGGAATCCATAGAGCAACGTCGGGTTGCGTAGCAAGAAAATGATGACCTCCAAGTGAAGTTTGAAGAGGGCAGAGCGCAGATATAGAAGGAGAAAGAACAACTTCTCTTAGAGCAGGTTGAAGTTAAAGAAGCAGTCACTAGATCACTTTTCTCTGTGACGGGCTTAAAACAGATGGAAGAAGACCCAATGAAGAGTCAAGTGGTGAATCTTGTTGAAGCCATTCAGGAGCTTCAACAAAGAGTATCGGAACTAGATTTAGAAGCAGTGCCAAGAAATTCACAGGAAGTACAAGACCAGAGAGAAGAAACTTCCCGAAGCATAGTCTAGAGAATCAAGGCATTGGCCTTAGATTGCAAACAAATTAGCAGTCAAAGTGCGCAGAATTACGCGCGCCTTGTAGTGCAAGCATAGTTGAAGCCTCTGTCCATGGTCGAGAGGATGAAAAGGTCCCATGAACAATGCACGATTTAGCAATAGGTCCATGCCATATAGAATAAAGTCATGGAAGTGACCCAGAAGCTCCAGCCAATCCATGATGAAGATTGCACACTTTTTGAGGAGATTGAAGGATGAGGTACATAACTAGAACAAGTGGTCACCACATTGGAACAATTCTTAGAAGGACCTATGACTGAGAAATTTATTCAGGAGTTCACCGAGTAGGAGGCTCTAGCGAATAAGCAGGTCAAGGTAGCTCGAGCTAAGCTCGAGACCTTTGAGTTAGAGTTACCCAGATTAGAGTGACTTGGGACGAGTCATAAGTGAGTGTTGTGGGCCTGTTGGCCCTTGACCAAGTTTTGAAGAACCTTGGTCATTTTTGACCATTTTTGGGACTTCGACAGGCTGGTCGAAGGCATAGCGCAAGGCAAAGCGGAGATCATGGGATCTCGCCCCCTTTTTATGAACTTTTGGGTTTAGGGTTTATGTAAAAGGTATGGGATGTCGGCCCATGGGTTTACCCATGTTTAGGCCCCTTTTGTAATGTATAAATAGATATCTAGGTGATGTAGGAAGTGGTAGTGTGTGTGGCCGGTGAGCTAAGTGCAAAAAATAGTAAATTATTTGTGCATGTTGTGACAAACACTTGCAGAGCTAAGTGCAAGTGATTGTAAGAAGCTTGTGTGCAGACTGTAAGAAGGCTTTGTGCTATGACCTAACTCAGGGAAGGAGGATTTGGCGAGGTGCACACAAATCTCTTGTCCTATGCGGATTGGGTTTTGTGGCTCTGTGCATGTAAGAAGACTGACTGAAGGAAATAAAGAAGACGAAGAGTTAGTGGATGTATCCCCACACTAGGGTGAACCACATATATCCTGTGTTGTGGTTTCTTTGTGCATTATGGTTGTTATGTTATTGATGTGATTTATGATTAGTACAGTAATATATGTTAGATGCATCTGATAATAGTAGCTTAGTGCTTAGCAATGTGAATGAATGTTAGATCTGATCTATTTCGATGTGCTTAGTGCTTGGATGTGTTAGATCTTTTTGAATATCACGTTGTTCTGTAATTAGGGTTTTCTTCTGCAATGTCGATAAGGGATAAATATGATTGAATGTTAACTGCTAAGTGCTTTGTTAAGTACCGTGATCACATATTTGTGTCCTAGCTAGGTTGTAGACACTTGAGTCCTGCAACCACCCCTACCTCTACCTCGAGTGAGACTTCATCTGCTTTGCAGGTGTTGTCGAAAGGGCTGGTAGTTACGGTTTTGTTGGTGCATTGTTGAAGCATTGAACCCTGGGTCTTCCCATGTGCCAACAATATAGTAGACAGTACTTGACATAAATTAGAGAAGATAGATGACATTGGATGAATGCATGAGTTCAGAAGTAATTGCAGAAAGGAAGATGGACTCATTGTAAATCATTTGACTCAAAAGTAAAGCAGGTGAAACCAACTAGTCACAGGAAGGCAAGTAGTGAAAGACACAACAAGATGGAGAGAAGTCATTAGGAAGAGTTATACGGTTAAGAGAATATTGTTGGATATTCCATTGATTTCAGTCCAGTGAAGATGAAAATCCTTGAAGACTTGAAGACTCTAAGTCAAGTAATGAAGGAATCTTAATATGAATGATTTTTATTTATGTCAGTGGTTTACATCATCATGAAGCACCAAAGGACAAAGAGAACCATAAGAGAGGAAAACAAACATATACAGGAAGCCCCACATTGATCTACATGGAATATTGCAAAAGAAGATGGGGGGACATAAATCATTAGAGGAAATTAACCTTAATGTCAAAATGGAAGAGAAAGAACAAACTAAAAAGAGAAAGATCAGAAGAATGAAGACAAGGGGAGCGCATGAATACAAAGATATTGTTTGGAGAAGGTATATTGTTAGGGGGAGTCACTCATTACTATTGATATAGAAAGGGAAGAGAAATATCAGAATCATGATGGTATGGGGAGAAGCCCTAAAGAGAGTTAACCTTTGTCATTGATGTCAAAGGGGGAGATAAACATGAAGAGATAAATATCAAGAGCATTGGTCACATGTGGAGTATGAGTGTTTCCATCAATGCCAAAGGGGGAGATTGTTGGAAAGTTGTTTGTCATTTATGTCAACTCTAGATGTCAACCCTAGAAGAAGTCCAAGAGATGGGTGTATTTGGGTAAGTATCCAAAGTGGTCTCCTTATGATGTAGCTCTAAGAATGGACCTCACGGGAAGATGCTTTGAAGAATTATACAAGAAGCCTTGGAAATATGGTTAAGTGGTTAAGAAGCCCCAGAGGTGTGCTCATGAAGCCCAAAGTGTTTTGAAGAAAAAAGTGTGAAGAAAAATGTAAATGCATGTACAAACCTCATAGATGGATAGTACTCATCATGTCATTTCCAATGATAGGTTTTACGCCACATGGTTCCTCACAGTTGAGAATTCATGCCCCCTTAAAGATGAATTGCCAAAAGAAAATAAAGAAGCCCCAGATCTAAGGACAAAAAATTACAAGTCAACCCTTAAAAGGTGTTTCAAACAGGAAGTTACAAGTTGGCCCCATTGCAATTAATATTAAAATAAATATTAAGGATATTGTTGGTAAATTCATCCCCAATGGAATAATCATTAAAAATTAAATTGAATTGTATTTCGGTCAAGTCAACTCTAAAAAGAGGATGTCAGATCTAGTATAAATAAGGCACCTATGAGTTCATTTGTTACATCGACTCATGTGATTTTTATCTGAGGTAAACAAGGATATTTGAGACAAATTTCAGAGGGAATATGAAGTGAAGAAGGACAAAATTCCAAGGGAATATGAAGTCTTGTGATAATGTGTTCTAAGGTATGTTATTTAAAGGTCTTGTTAGCATTTCCACTATAATGTTTTTTCTAGAATTATTCAGATAGAGAAATTTGCAGGATGTTGAGAAGACATATGAAGGTATATGTGGCAACAATTTTAGCTTCTGGGTAGTTTTAATTTTGGATATACACTCTGTGGAAGATAGGGTTTTTGACTAGTCCTAAAACTAGTCTCAAACAAGTGTTTCAGATAAAATAGTCATAACTTCTTCGTAGAGGATCCAAATTATGTGATACCAATTGCAGTGGAAATTTGGTAGTATCTTGTGTGTGAGTTTCAAAATCAGATATCAAATATTGAGCGTGTGGCATGCTGTACAAGTTCGCTCACCAGAATAGGCCAAAATTTTGGAAGGTTTGCCATTTTCGCTAAAAATTTTGTTTTGAGAAGTTTCATACCATGTAATTTTGAGGAGATAGAAGAAAGATATTATAATATATGTGGTTAAAATGTTAGATATTAGCTCGCAATAATTTTAGAGATATGCTCTGTGGAAGTCAGAGTTCTTGTATGGTCCTGAAATATGTTTCAAACAAGTCAGCCTGTAATTTTTGCTATATATTCTTTTTTGGGACTTTGAAAACTGTGAAATTTTTAGAGGTCTGATAATACATACAGAAGTACCTCAGATAGAAATTTCAGAATCAAAAATGAAAAATTGAGCTTGTGGTGAATCTTACAAGTTTGCAGATTTGAGGTATGTTATGGATGTTTTGGTACATGCTTGAGGCATATATTTGGCACATAGCTTGATGTATGTCATGGATATTTCAGTACATGTTTGAGATATATTTTGGAAGTGTTGGTACATATGTTGACACTTGGTTTAAGGTATGTTATGGCACATGCTTGAGACATATGTTGGCACTTGGTTTGAGGTATGTTATGGATGTTTTAGCACATGCTTGAGGAATTTATTTGGCACATGGTTTGATGCATATCATGGTGATTTAGAGCACATGGTTTGATGCATATAATGGTGATTTAGAGAACATGGTTTGATGCATATCATGGTGATTTAGAGCACAAGATTTGGAGGGAATTCTTGGAGATCTTGGCATGAATTTATGTGGTTGTTGATGTTGATGTATCATTATCAGTGACAGTGATAGGTTGATCATTAATGACAATGACCGATTGAAAAGTTGATTATCGATGACGGGTTGATTATCAATTTTAAATGTGGTGAACCTTCACATAATAGATATAGCTGGGAATTTACATACATAGTTGCAGAGAAAATAAAAGAAAATAGAAGCAAGAGAGAAAGAATGGAAGAATTCACATTAACCAATTGAATGAATGATAATTTACACATGATATACTCTTTATAACTCAACCAATGCACATTGGAGGAGAATCCAATGCACCATAGTGGTGGTATAGAGTGATCTGTACACACACCAATAGTCATGGGAGTAAACTGCCACCTAGTCTAGTCTCTCGGGCAGTTACGGGAGTGAACTTCCACCTAGTTGAGTTAACTAGTCTACCAGTATTTAGTTAACTAACTGAAACAAAGTGAAGTGAGGAGGATATCAGGGAATCATGAGTAATGCGCTAGTCTGGTGATGATCCCAAGGACAATGTGTATTAGTTGGTGATGATCCCAATGCTGCATGGTGATAATCCCAATGTAGCATCTAGACTCCACTCAACTGATCAAATTGAAGTAAAAATTGAAGAGAATATTCTCCCCTAAACTTTAGGAGACTTGATAATGACTAATAAACATAAGGAAAGCCTTAGGAAAAATAAATCCTATGTGTGTGTGAAGTACTCCAACACCCACCTAGAACATCACTATGG
>ML785858.1:315406-327267 GCA_009831015.1 Picea engelmannii
GATTTTGTCACCTTACTTTATCATTTCTTGATTTTGTCACTTCTCTTTATTATTTAAATAATCCACCTTGACTTTGTCACTTTACTTTATCATTTAAATAATGATTTCTTCTTTTAGGCCACTTAACCCATTTCTAGGTCACTTAACCCATTTCTAGGTCACTTAACCTATTTCTAGGTCACTTAACACATTTCTAGGTCACTTAACCTATTTTCCTCGTTTTAGGGTTAACCACTTTCCATAATTAGAAAGTTATCCATTACTTTATCATTTAAATATTCCTTCTTGATTTTGTCACCTCACTTAATTATTTAAATAATCTTCTTGACTTGGTCACTTTACTTTATCATTTAAATAATGATTTCTTCTTTTAAGGTCACTTTGACTTCTTTGACTTTGTGGGGTTCAAGCCTTCATATGGGGGTCCTTCAACTTCGTAAGGCCATAAATCTCAAACCCTGAGGAGTTATGTGACATTCCACATACCACCGGAAATGTAATGACAAACACTATCCATCTAGGATAGTTTCACCAACAATTTCCTTGATCTTCATCTCATTATTCCACATACAAACATGGGTCCTCCAATCATTCTTATAGGATAACTCAATCCACAAAGTGTCTTCCTGTGAGGGATTTCACCATAAGGGGACCACTTTGGAGTTCATCCATTTGTGCACCTTATCAATCATGATAAGACAATAATGAGAGCATGGGTCCTCCAACCATTCTTCTAGGATAACTCAATCCGCAAAGCGTCTTCCCATGTGGGTTTTCACCAAAAGGGGACCACTTTGGAGTTAATTCATTTATGCACCTTATCAATCATGATAAGACAATAATGAGTCATCTATGCATTTTTCCAACAATGCATCATATACCAATGAAACCACATCAATCCATCTTCATCATGTATCAATGACAACTCATTTATCCATCTTCATCATATCAATGACAACTCATTGATCCATCTTCATCTATGAATTCTCATCAAGGACAATACATATTACATTACATCAATCATCAATCAATAAATCCTTTGGCATCAATCAATCACTTGACATCAATCAATCAAACCATTGGCATCAATGACAACATGATCCAACAAGGGAGAGGAAAGTGATATTTTATACTAGCCCGATTTAATGCGTGAAAATCAACGCATAATCTGATCTAACTAGTTTCTTTCCGAATAGAAACCAAATTGGAAACCCATTCAAAATATTTGACCGGAAATATGATTCCAGCTTTCAAGAGTTTTTCCAACTCCTTTCGAATAGTTGCTTCCAGTGCAGGGTTGATAGGTATTTGTTTTTTCCTAACTGGTTTTATGCCTTCCTTTATGGGAATGGCATGTTGTATAAGAGTGGGATCAAAACCATGAATATCCTCATAAGACCAAGAAAAAACATCTTGAAACTCACCAAGCAGCTTGGAAAATTTCATTTTCTCTTAATCAAAACATTGGGCACCTATTTTAACATTCTTTGGAGACTCGGGCATCCCAATGTTCAAGAAGATGGTTTCACCCACCTTACTTATCGACTCTTCTTCTTTATGTTTCTCTTTATTTCCTTCATCATTCGATGAAAATAAACTCTCTAGAGGAGTCAAGCCCTTAGGAATCTTGCTATCTTCTATGGATATAATTTCCTTGGGCTTATATGGTCATTTTGAATGAAAGAATAGATGCTCTCATCGTTAGGGAAGACCTACCATGATTCTATATTGTCATGGATATTTGGACGATATAAGGATTGAAAAGTACAATCAGGTCTGTGTGGTAGAAGTTAACGATTAGGAGAGGCTGCAAAAACAGCTAACTGATCATCCATGAGTTCAATTCCCTCTTAACATGAGTAATTTTGAAATATAATAGGTTTGAGATAAGTGCCCAAACATTTTGGGTGTATCCTTTCATCAACTTGTTGCTAGGAGAGTATATCTTAC
Organism: Picea engelmannii; assembly: GCA_009831015.1. NCBI lineage: Eukaryota > Viridiplantae > Streptophyta > Pinopsida > Pinales > Pinaceae > Picea > Picea engelmannii. Next base: position 317,357 of record ML785858.1, read on the forward strand.
GTACAAGGTTCACAACAAGCTCGAAATCCCCCAAAACTGTACAGTGACCGCAACCCAGATTATAGGCGTTTTCAATGCCTAATAATAAATATTTGAATTAAGTGACATTGTTTGTGCAAGAAAACTCCAACCTATAAGAAAATTTATGGATTTTCCCCACAAGAGAGTACACGATAATTCCATCTTCGTTACCTTCATTAGAGCATGAACCATCAAATTGCATGTGCCACATACCATCGTCTAAGTCAATTTGTTCCAAGGGAATGTTATCCTCCTTGGAAAAGATGGAATACACCCTTAGGTCCTCTTCGATATAATTCACATTAGGCTGTGGAACACTCTCTATGTAAGGTGAAATCCTTCCCTCTCTAAGGACTATGATGTTTTTACCATTCTTAGGAATGGATAAGTGTGTCCCATCGAGTGAGAGGTATCCACCCATCAAATCTTGCCAATTTACTCCTAAGACAATTGAGTAATTTCTTACTGGCATATCAATTACCTAAATACTAAGGGTTGTCCTTATTTAAGGGTGTGCACACAAAACTAAGGTCACATATTTGATCTCACCTATGGTATTTTTTTGTAGACTATTATAAGAGAGCATGCTTCTGGATTTTTCATTTGTACAATACAAGCCTAGCTCTTCCATAATAATGTTCGACATTACACTTGGGCCCGAACCGTCATCAATGAGGCAACAATGGGCAATCTTATCCATAATTTTTATAGAAATATAAAAATGGGAATTTTTTACAGGGTATCTAAAGTTATGTACACCTACTTTATTTACAGACAAATCCTCTTCATTTACCTCTTCAGAGAGGTTGGCTACAATGAAATATTTTATTTCCATGAATTGTTTTAGATGCATCTGTTGCTCAGGGATGACAACCATGTCCAAAAGGGTTTCATCTGCTTTGATGTTGGCCAACTGATTTAGGATATTGTATTTGGAAGAGGGGAGAGGGGAGGTAGTTCCTTGACTGTCAGGAACTTTAGGAACCTAAATAGCAGCAGCTGGTGAGGATGAGCTCGGGCTAGAAGAATTGTGGGGAGGATCATATTTGCCTTTGGGAGTGTAGGATTTGTTCCTAGTATTAATTATCATGACATCTTATGGCTCTACAAAATCTAGGACATCAATGGTAGTTTCCGGTCTTTTTCCAAAGATATTATCTCTGGCACTCTTCTTTACCTCACATGTGGTTTCCTCATGGTGTTCCTCACAAAAGTTACACCAAGTCTGAGGCATGATAACTTTACGCTGAAAATTATTTTCAATTGGATTTCTAAAGGGGGGTGTAGAAGAGGATGAAGCTCCAGGGGTGAGAGGGGAGACATTTTCCTTTCTCTCATATGCTATCATATGATTATTCATGTCTTGTACAAGCTGTAAGAGGGCAGACATGTCTGTCTGTTTAACTGATTATCCCTGAGGAAGACTTGTTCTTTCAAGATGTTCTTCATACTCTAAACAAGTATGCAGAGTGGAACCAAGTTTAGCAATGGATTTTCCCTCAATCCTATGATGGTATGGGGAAGGTAATGCATTATAATAATGCATGAAAGTGGCTTGGTTATAAGGTTGAATGAGTTCAGGGATTTGATTGTATAACTTGGTGAAATGCAAGTTGAAGGACTTGATGGTTTCACCATCCTTATAAGCGATGTTATTGTACTCAAGTAACTTCTCAGCTGGTATTTTAGATTTCCCATAGGTGGATTTGAACCAATAGAATAAGTTCTCCCAAGTAGACATAATCTTAGGAGGAAGGTAAAATAAATAGGTGACAGCCTTTCCTTCCAGGGAATTGACAAATAAGTGCATGAAAGTATCATTTTCATTGGCTCCTATGTTGTGAGAGGCATTATAAAATGCCACCATGTGTTCATTTGTACTGACAATGTTATTTCCTGAAAACCTAGGAAGATGATCTTTGAATTTAGGAAGTGGAGGAGTAGCAGGTGCTAGGTTAAGAGGAGAGGAAACATGCCATGGTGTGGTTGTAGCATCTTCTTCAAATTGAAAAATCCCATACTTTTTAATGAATTTGGTGTGGTTTGTGGTATATTAGACGTGGACATGGTGACTATAAAAGCTACCAATCACCGAAGAAGCTAAATACTGAGAGGAGGAAGCACTTCCAGTGCCACCAGAGCCACCACTAGATGCAATATTGTGGATGATAGGTAAGGGAGAGAAATACGAACTGGATGAATCAGACAAGGTTCTCCTTAGAGAACTTTGTTGGGTTGATAATACAATGTTCCTTCTTCCTATTTCTGCATTAGGATTAATTTCAGGTGATAAACCTCTTCTTCTCCTAGAAATGTGAGGGTCTAAGGACATGAAAAGAAGGTCAAAGATGAAGGAAAAAGAAGGTTATTGTTGATTTTTAGGCTATCTACGTCTATCTTCCCTAAGTTCTTGGGCACTTATGTCTCATTCAATTTCTTCCCATGAATGATTAAGCTCAGCCCAACTATTAGCAGTGTCTAAAATGGTGTTAAACAAATTCAAAGTAATGTTAGTATAATCTTGAAGATCGGGCTCAATATTGGGTTGCCTTGCAACAGGTACAATCATTAATAAATGAAACAGTCAAAGAATCAATATCATAAAAATAGATGTATTTGATGATAATCAAGCATAAAAATCAACCAGAGAGATATTGAAGATCTCCCCAGTATAGTCGCCAAATAAATGTTGAGGAAAAGCTATGAAATGATCTTACTCAAAAAAAATTAGATCTTGCTTGGATAAAGCAAGATATACATGAATATCACCCTATGTTTATAGCCATCAAAGATTTTTTCCTAATTCACAAGTATTGATTACAAGTGCTTAGGTTGATCTTTTTTATAAATGAAAGTAGCTGAAAAATTCAATATTTATGTAATTTTATGAATATAATAGATGCTGAAATAAATATAGAGACAGAAGTGAAAACACCAAGTCGATAATCAAAACAAATGAGACATAAAGCAATCGCTTATTCCATTCCAATTTATCAAAATAATCGTTCTCTTTACAAAATTCCCTGAGGAAGTTTGGACCAAAGTCAAACTTAGATGTCCTCGATGAAAACCATACAAAAGGACTTCTGACAGAAAGTAAAAGAATGAACTTTAAAATTTGGATCAGCTTGCCACAGATTGTTGCCCACTCAACTTTACACAATAGCCTTTATCAGTCATGAAATTTAATTCACAAACAAACAAGTCTACACAGACTATCAAAGATAGATCAACACCTCTGAAAAACAAGTGTCTGAATGATGTAATTCAGCCCTGAATCTCGATGTCTACAATAGGACCCTGCTATCATAAAAGAGAATTAGGCTTCCAATGAATTAAAGAATGAATGAAAACTGAATTATCTGAATAAAACTCAAATAGCAAACCTTAGTATGTTTCTCCTTTTCCATTTTCCTTTAAGCAATCAGTATTAGTTGAAGTAGTTAAACTACCTCTATAGTTAAGTTAACTAAAACTCAACCAACTTTTTAGTTAAGGGGGAAAAGTAATAAAATCATAATAAGGGTTTTTAATAAATAATAATTAGGAGGTGGGACCCTTGTGACTCCCTTTAGTTCTTTAACAAACATAACACAATTAGTTAATCAATCAAACACATCCATCCTTGTGGCTCGCATTATCACTCTCATAATTTGACAATTTATATCAATGATAATTGAGATCATATCCAAAAATATATTACCCATATATCCAAAAAATAGTGTTGTCCAAAATTTCAAAAGTCAATTGTTCTCAACAATGAATAAATAAAAACACTTAAAACCCATATTTGCCACTATGGGAGGAAATATTTCCCTTGTTGTTGTTGTCACCCTTTGATCTCGTTGAATTTTCCTTAGGTTGTGTGGAGCCTTTATGCCTAATCTCATTGATCACATGAGAGAAATCATCTCTCAAATGCATGCAAGAGGACACAGATTTGGCAGTCATTTGAGGGTGAGGAGGGGGAACTGGGATACTAGGGACATATAGGGATTGGAAGGGAGGCCTTTCTGGCCTAGGTTGGACCACTCCTTTCCCAATCTGGTTAAAAAATCCATCTTGAAATAACTAGCCCAACTCTTGCGAGTCTGCATCAAAATGTATAGAAATCCTTGGCCTTCTAGGGCTCCTATTCCAATTTCCTCTTCCTTTGTTACCTTGGACATGGCTACCTCTACTGAAAAATCTCATTCCTGTATGCATTATTTATTAGCAAATAGTTTCTTCAACAAACATACATGACATCTCTTTTAAATATGAAACAAAGTTTGGCTCAACAACACATCAGATTCATGCAATCCAATCCATACAATCGTTTAACACTTTTCAATGAGCATGGGGTGAATAAGGGTTCTGGAATATGTGAGGGATTGTATTGAGAGAAAAGTGTTAAAATGAAGGGGGATAGATCATGATTACTGCTCAACAAGTCATCAAACAATCAACTGTATCATAATCAAAGAATAAATCATTGTAATTCATCCTTGTGCCAACTTTTAACTGTCAAAATACAGAGTTTATCTTAACTGTAATTTAATTTTAAGAATAGGGAGTGGATAGTGAATATGGGAAGGTGAGGGGACTTGTAATGAGCGAAAAGTGGGAGAATGGTAGGGAAAAGAATGAATATTGTTCATAAAACCAATTAATTAATCCATAAAAAAAACTTTGTATTCAATACAATAAATTCCAATACCAATTAAACAATTACTGTGTGTCAAAATAGTTCATTGTCCCACATTCAATTCCTTCAAAATTTCTCAATTAATACAGTCTATAATCATACTCAGAATCACTATGTCTTTCAACAGTCTTGTTATGAGAATACTCAATTTCTTTCTTTTCCTTTATTTTCATTTAAAACAAAATAAAAAGAAACACATAGCCATATTGCTTCATATTTGTCCATCATATATCACTATAAAATATCAACCACTGCCCATAATTCACAATTTCCTAAATCAAACATAGACACGGGTCCTTCTTTCAGATTGAACAGACCTTTAAAACTTGCCTGATTTCATGCCTTTTTCATTATACCAACCAATAAAACGTTTCAATAAAACCATAATACGGAACCTCGCTTCATCCCTGATGGTGTAATTAAAATAAAACATGCACGATGCCTCCATAATACATACATAGTGAAACAATGAAATCACAGTCATCAATTTCCACAATTTTCCATGATCCCGATAAAAACTAATGAAACAAACATAGTCACCAACTTGCAATCGACAACAATCCAAAGCATAGTGAAAATAGGAATTTCTCTGACTGTACATTACCATGTATTCCTAGTCAATCAATTAAATCAAATAAAAATGAGCTAGGTTTTTGAAGCCACTATCATAATGAAAAAGAGGCAACCCCTTAATTTTATATCATTTGTTATCCTTGATCACAACTTACCAACAACTCAATCAAATAGAGACGAGATAATACTCAAAGAAACTGTCATGACTACTCCACCGATCTATGATAATCAAAAGACACCCATCAAGAGTAAGAACAGTTGGGAACGATTAAAATCAGGCTCTGTAAACAATGAACAAAAGGAAGCATTTAAGAGTTTTCTTGGTCAAAAATATCCCTAAGAGACTGGAGGTTCTCTGACATATCATCCAATAGGCAGAGGCCCTTCGATACAAGCACAAGTTTGATTATAACTCCCAGTCTGTGCAATGGTGCAACAATTCAACGAAGGGTAGGGTAGGACAACAATGCAGAGGAGAAATGAATGCCCATTTGACAGTAACGAGTACCCAAAACATACAGAGGAATAAACCTCATGCATTTCTCATGAGCTGAACCAATCTATAACAATGCCAGTGGGAATACAGACCCGAGGCATAACCAACAACCATAAGCATAAATCTTGGCGAAATGGCCATCCTATAACCAACTTCTGAGATACGCGGATGCCAATACCACAAAAATAAATCCCATGACCATGGCTCTGGAAAATGCATAGTGACCACAAGGTAGTTCGAAAACATACATAAGAACCCATAGCAATCCGAATACAACTAGACATGGTTACCCATAACTATGAGGAAGTGGCCAACAAGGTTGAACAGAGATAAACCCTTCAACAAAATACCCATAACCACTTACAACAATAGAGAGCCATCATGGTTTTCACCACAAAGAACAATCAACGAATGAAAAATTCAACCAACCAATCCTTTTACTTGCAAAATGAATAACCACATAGTCATTACAGGGAGAATACCCACACATTTACAGATTTTCCAATATTAGGAAAACACAAACCAACGCATCATTGAGCCATAGTTCGTTCATACACAGATCGAAATTCATGGATGGGTGAAAAGAACCATACCTGTAACCAATAGCTTTAAAAAGGGCAAGTTGGTCGAGCAATTCCTTTCAGGATTGGATCTCGGAGCTTAACCACCAACAAAACCAAATGAAATGATAACCATACTAGGGTGGTGGCTTGATGGGGGAAGTATGGAGTGACGTGCATTTACTACACATCACTTCCATCTTCCTCTTCATTCAATTTTGAAGTACACGACAACCAACAACCACCAATACATTAACCATGCCATTAATTCCAACAATTGAAACTTGCGACCACATTGTTTGCCAAATGCGCCACCAAAATTCATATTAACCATTTCGAAAACCATACTATACCATATATCAAATGCGCCCAATATAACTCAATTTTAAATCGCATATCCACTAACCATTGTAGTTAGTAACTTGTTTCATTTCAAATGCACATAACTTCTAACATAGCATAGTATAGGCTCTTTCTTTGGAATTTTTTAAAAGTCTCTTTCCCATTTATTTTGTTTCATGGTGTTACTAACATATGTCTTGTGCAGGTGTAGCCAGGTAATAAATCATGATGAAATAATATGTTGGACACACCTACCACACTTAGAGTGGGGGTGAATGAGTGTGGGGATATTTTTCCAAAACTTCCCTCTTATACAAAACTCATTAGTTAGCATTCAACATTTACTCATTACTCATTTATGTCATTTATAACCAGTTATATGTGAACATATATCAACAACAAATCATCTCCACAAGGAGCACAAACAACACAAGATGTATGTACAATTTTTTTTTTATTACGGACTACAATCCTCGGGTTTTTTCAGCAACAACTGAATAGAGTACAACTCTACAAGAGCACCAACTCTATAATGTAAGACTAATCTTACACCCTCAGAACCAACTGAGATGAGGCAACAATCCTCAACAGATATCAATCTGCAATAGGTACGCGACCTGTCAGTAATGCAACACGCATATGTACGCACCCTAACAGTAGTACAACCCACGTGTATACGTGCCCAAGCAATACTACAACCTGCGTATACCTTCTGAGCTATTAGGGTTTATAATTTTCATCACATACTCAGATCCTCTGCAACATGCAGTCACATTCTCTTATGTCTCTCACTGTCCAATCTAACCCACAACCAGTCACAACACATTCAAGCTATCCAATAGCTTACTCATGCTCCAAACAATATGAATGCTAACTCAATCATGCATAAGAAACTAGGATACCATAACAATCATATCACTACTAAATCACCAGAGTACTGCTCACTCCATCAACCAACATAAACCACATCACAACAGACATACCAAGAATTCCCTAAGCATTCACAACACAACAAACAATAATGTCCATCAAGACAATAATGTAACCATACCAGAGTCTCTGTGGCAGATTTGAGCCCATAGAGTGCAGATATGGAATCTGCTTCAGTCTTCAACAGTCAGTCATTAACTAAAACATAGACCTCCATGATTATCCATTGTACGCGCCCTGTCCTCATACAACCCGCGTATGTACGCAGCCTGGCCCATTACAGCCTGTGTATACATCGGAAACTAGCGTTTCTGAAGCTCCTAGATTTTTTCCGTCAAAATCTCAAACATTGTTGAAACTTTGATGTGTCCATGAGATCCTCCCGATCTCCTCTCTCTCAAAGTAGATCTTCAATCATGCTCAAGAAATCTTCACCAAAGATGCTTTACAAAAGATATTCTCACAAGAAGCTCTCCAAAGATACTCACAAAAGATATTCTCCCAAAAATGTACTTTTCGCAAGAGATCCTAGCTTCTTATTTATACTTGTCATCTTCTAGGTCACTTAACCTACTTCTAGGTCACTTAACCCATTTCTAGGTCACTTAATCTATTTTCCTCATTTTAGGGTTAACCACTTTCCATAATTAGAAAGTTCTCCATTACTTTATCATTTAAATATTCCTTCTTGATTTTGTCACCTCACTTAATCATTTAAATAATATTCTTGACTTAGTCACTTTACTTTATCATTTAAATAATTATTTCTTCTTTTGAAGGACTTTGACTTCTTTGACCTTAGGGGCTTCAAGCCTTCATATGAGGGTCCTTCAACTTCATAAGGCCATAACTCTCAAACCATGAGGATTTATGTGACATTCCACATACCACTGGAAATGGCATGACAAGAACTATCCATCTACGATAGTTTCACCAACAAATTCATTGATATTCATCTCATCATTTCACATATAAGCATGGGTTCTTCATCCACACTTCAAGGATAACTCGACCGTAACACGTCTTCCTGTGAGTGATTTCACCATAAGGGGACCACTTTTGAGTTCATCCATTTATGAACCTTATCAACCATGATAATACCATTACATCAATCCAACTATGCATCATGTATCAATGACAACTCATTGATTCATCTTCATCATATCAATGACAACTCATTTATCCATCTCCATATATGCATTCTTATCAAGGACAATACATATTACATTTGAAATCAATCATAAATCAATAAATCTAATCAATCAATCACTTGACATCAATCAATGATATCAATTAATCAAACCATTGGCATCAATGACAACATGGTCCAACAATCTCCCCCTTTGGCATTGATGGAAATAGCAACATTGATGTGAACACCAATCATTGATGTCAACATGTAGACAAGGCATTCTCTACATCAATAGTCATAAAACATATCAATATGACTATTTCTCCCCATTACTAAACATCAATCACATCAATGTGACCATCTCTCCCCCTTTGACATCAATGGCAAAGGGCCATTCTCCTCTTGGGGATGCTCCCCCTGTATGAATGCCTTTGATATTCCTCTGAATAAACTCTCCCTTTTTGAACAAGGGATATCACTCTAATGTAATGCTGAAAATACATTGAACATACTCCCCCTGTGACCATTGCCCCCCCTAGAATTATGCTTATGTGCTCTTTCTTCAAATATAGGGCTCTTTTCAAGGTATGCATCTAATAAATATCTCCTCCTAGAATCATGGGAAGAAGAATGACTCCCCCTATGGGTATGTCTCCCCTATCTTCTCTGCAAGATGAACAATATGCTACCATATAACTATCCTTGGACCTACTCATGCATCCAACTCATGCTATACCAAACAAAAAGATATGTCAAAAATAGAGAATCATGAGCAAAATATCAACCAAGTACTTCCTGTACCAAAATGTGTGCTCATCAACCATGTATATCAACATCATACAATGTTCCAAAAGATATCATCCATGGAATGTATCAATCATATGCCGCCATCAACATGCCAACATGTGCATCTACCAATATTTCAACCATGTGCATCTATCAAAATTCCCACCATGTGTGTTAAGGTCCTAACCCGCACATAGGTAGATTAATGTATTCGGATGTAATAAAGGTCAATATTAATAACACCTTTCAATAAAATAGAATAAGGCGGATGTAAGAAGACCTAATAGAAGCTTCCGCTTCTATAAGGATCTTCCTCTAGATGCTTCTTTTTAGTATAAATAGGAGTCGAGGGTATGAGAACCCTAGCTTGGATATTATTGTAAC